>VDFB02058242.1:63537354-63722407 GCA_007258455.2 Sequoia sempervirens
TGGGAGCACTGTTAATCTAGTGTCATAGGAGATGGTCACAAAGTTGAAGTTGAAGAGGGAAAGGCACCCACATCCGTATCGGATTGCCTAGTTGCAAAAAGACCACAAAGTTTTGGTCAATGAGCAGTGCCTAGTAAAGTTCAAGATCGGGAGCTACCATGATGAGGTACTCTGTGATATCATCCCCATGGATGCATATCACATGTTGTTGGGGAGGCCGTGGCAGTTTGATAGGCGAGCTATACATGATGGCCATGCAAACACTTATTCCTTGACAAGGATGGGGTTTGTCACAAGTTGAAACCCCTAAAGGAGACTGAAGAAAAGGTATCTAGTAGTGCTAGAATTTGTTATGTAGATGGAAGCAAATTTTTAGACGGTATGAAGCATGAGCGTGTGTGTTATGCATTGATTCCTAGAGTGAGTAAGGAGGATAGTGAGAAGGTTCCAGAAGAAGTTTCTAGGATGTTGGATGAGTTTGAGGATATTGTTTCTGATAATGTACCTAAGGGTTTACCACCAATAAGGAAGATTAGTCATCAGATTGACTTGATTCCTAGATCTAGTTTGCCAAATAAGGCAGCTCATAGAATGACTCCATTAGAAAATGAGGAGTTGAATAGAAAAGTTCAAGAGTTGTTGAGAAAGGGTTTGATACGGGAGAGTTTGAGTCCATGCAATACCTGCGGTACTAGCATAAAAAGAAGGATGGGAGTGGAGGATGTGTACAGATTTAAATCCATAAACAAGATAACAATCAGAATCTGATTCCCACACTTAAGGATGGATGACTGATGGACTATTTGAGGTAGAGCTGATGCCTACAAAAGATTGATCTAAAGAGTGGATATCACCAGATCTGGATTCGAGAGGGAGATGAATGGAAGACTGCCTTCAACACCAAAGAGGGCCTGTACGAGTGGTTAGTCATGCCTTTTGGGCTAACCAATGCACCAAGCACATTCATGCGGCTCATGAACGAGGTATTAAAATTTTTTTTGGGAAGTTTTGTTATTATGTATTTAGATGATATTTTAATTTTCAGTCAGACATTGGATGAGCATCTGATGCATATTTGGAGAGCCTTTGAGAATTTAAGAGAAGAGAAATTGTTGATTAATCTAAAGAAGTGAAGTTTTGTGAAGAGGGAGTTAGTGTACTTGGGGTTTGTTGTCTCAGTAGAAGGTCTCAAGATGGACCCAAAGAAGGTGAAGGCTATTCTAGAATGGCCTACCCCAAGAACTGCTACTGAGGTGAGATTTTTCCATGGTTTGGGTAGTTTTTATAGAAAGTTCATTAGAAACTTCAGTAGTATTTGTGGACCCCTGACTGAAACAATGAGATGGGATAGAAAAGAATTCAAGTGGAGCACTGAAGCAGCAAAAAGTTTTGAACTGTTGAAGTAGAAGGTGACAGAGCAACCTATTCTAGCCCTCCCAGATTTCAACAAGATGTTTCAGGTGGATTGTGATGCTAGTGGTTGCGCCATTGGAGCAATGTTGAGCCAAGAAGGTAAGCCCATTGCCTATTTCAGTGAAAAGTTAAATGATGCCAAGAGAAAGTATTATGTATATGATCAGGAATTTTATGCGATAGTTCAAGCATTAAAGAAATGGAGACATTATTTGTTGCCAAAGGAATTTGTTCTATATACTGATCATCAGGCTTTGCAGTACCTAAATAGTCAGGGAAAATTAAATTAGAGGCATATAATATGGGTAGAGTTTTTTCATAGTTATACCTTTGTTTTGAAACATAGGAGTGGGAAGTCAAATAGGGTTTCCGATGCCTTAAGTAGGAGGCATACATTGATGACAAAGATGTAGATTGAAGTTGTTGGGTTCAATGAACTGAAGACACTGTATGTAGAAGATCCTAATTTTGTAGAGGCTTGGAAAGCTTGCAAGGACCCTTATACAGTGAACAGGACAAGGTGGCTAGATTTCATAGTCAAGGATGGCATGTTATGTAAGGGAAGTCAATTGTGTATCCCAAGGAGTTCTATGAGGGAGAACCTGATAAAGGAGAAGCATAGTGGAGGAATGGCAGGACATTTTGATCGGGATAAGACCATTGCCATTATCAGTGAACATTATTATTGGCCTCAGTTGTCACAGGATGTGAAGAAGTTTGTACAAAGCTGTAGGGTATATCAGATGGCTACAGAAATGAGCCAGAATATAGGTTTATATCAGCCCTTACCTGTACCAGAGAGGCCATGGGAGAATATAAGTATGGACTTTGTTCTTGGTTTGCCAAGGACACAACGAGGGAATGATTCAGTCTTTGTGGTGGTTGATAGGTTTTCAAAGATGGCACATTTCATTCCATGTTAGAGGACCCATGATGCAATCCACATTTCTGACTTGTTCTTCAAAGAGGTGGTGAGGCTACATGGTCTGCCAAAGAGTATTGTTTCAGATTGTGACACCAAATTTGTGGGGTACTTTTGGAGAACCTTGTGGAAGAAGCTGAAGATAGAGTTGAAGTTTAGTTCTGCACACCATCCACAAATAGATGGGTAGACAGAGGTTGTTAATAGGAGTCTGGGTAACCTACTGAGATGTTTGGTAGGAGATAAACCCAAGGGATGGGACTTGATCTTACCCCAGGAAAATTTTTTTGACAACAATTATGTCAATAGAAGCCCTGGTAGATCACCATTCTAGATTGTGTATGGAGGTAGCCCCAGAACAGCTCCAGAATTGAGGAAGATGGACCAAGAGAAAAAAATAAGTGCTAAAGCCGAAGATTTTGTAGAACACATCAAGGACATACATGAGAAGGTAGGAGAACATATTAACAAGATGAATATGCAGTATAAGGCTAAGGCAGATCAGAAGAGGAGGTATAAGGAGTTTCAGATTGGTGATGAAGTGATGGTCCACTTGAGGAAAGAAAGGTTTCCAGTGGGAACATATAATAAATTAAAGATGAAGTTTCATCCCTATAAAATTTTGAAGAGGCATGATTCAAGGAATGCATATGAGGTAGAGTTGCTAGATGGATTCAACATTTCCCCTGTGTTCAACATTTTAGATTTGATAGAGTATCATGAAGGTGGCATAGCGGAAGTATCAACGATGGAACAATGTGGGATTCCAGCACCTACTTTAGAAAAGGAGATTGAAGAAATCCTGGATAGTCGTGTGGGAAGGAGTACCGGGAACAGGCAGTATGAAGAATATCTGGTGAAATGGAAAGGAAGGCATGTTGAAGATTCATCCTGGTTGCCTAAGGTAGAGGTTGATCGTTTGAGTTTTCTTCCACCATCTGATACATGACGAGGTCACTTCTCAAATTACCCTGGGTGTCTGATGCAGGAGAATCCAGTGGTGTAAGGGCAATCTTGCATCACCCAAAAATAGTTAAATTTCAAGTTTCTCAGCTTTTAGATTTTTTTTATATTTTTGGATACCCTTTTCATCATAATGAAATTCCCAATTTACGGTTTTTATTTTCGGTTCCTGGGTTGAAAGATATTGCAGTTTTAGTTTCCTAGATTAAAAGTTATGGCCCCGTGAAGTTGGCGCATTTTCTAGAAGATACAGTTGCAAATGCTCTTTTTAAATTTGAACTTCATGTTGTAAATTTTCAGCGCCAAACCACTTAAAACTCAAAATTGAATGTTGTTTTGGCTCCAAACTAATGAGGAGCTCTATTTTTGGGTGGGTTTCTAATTTTTGGGTAACTTTTTGAGGGACAAGCTTGCATATTATGAAAGGGTGGTTCTGTAGCTTTATGTAACTTGCATGTATTGTAGAACTTGGGGATTTGAGATCCTCTGCATGTAAGAAGCTCTATTTTCTGAATAATAAAGTTATTCTCTTGTTTGTGGGTTATTTTCTAAGTCTTGGGTTGTGCCCTCATCACTAATAAACCTTATAATGATTCTAGCAACTTAATCTAACCATGATAAACTAAACTCAAAAGTGATTCAAGCAGAAGTAACTATCCATATTTAACATCCAATAACTGAAAATGATTCAACAACTTATCATTCCAGAATTAACATCTAACACTTTAGATTTAATATCAATGAACAAAAATAGCATAACTTAGTAAAATACGAACACAAGATCAATCCCTTTGGTTGAACAGGCCCTGCTCTTCCTTAGGTAAGATCCCTTAACACAATGATTGAGTTAACTTCTTGCTTTCATTCAATTTGATCAAAGTGGGACATAGAACAAAGTATTTCCATCGATTACAAAATTCTGATTGAAAATTATCTAACTCCTATCTAAAACCGAAACGTGGATATTTATAAATATATCCTTATTGAATTCACAACATGGTGATTAACTGCCAATATTCAAGGCATCTAACTAAAGATTAAAACTAAACTAAAACTAAAACTGGAGTAAAGCAGGACATAAAGAAATATGCCAAATTGGCACTAGAAGTAGAAGTTCCATAACTGACTACAAAGAAGCCGATTTGGACTTGAGTGTTTCATCATCCAACTAGGCCCATCAAGTGATATGATTATTTCCTTTGATTAAATAGAGAGTTTAACCACATCATCAATCTTTAAAATACCCTGTTCACAACCCTTAGGAAAAGGATAACAATTATGGTAGTAAAAGATCAATGCAACATAATTATCTCATTAATATCATCATAAAGTAATGCATCTAACATAAACCATTACTTCAAATATATCCACTAATTCGGCTAAACATAAAGCAAAATAAGTAAATATGTTAATCTATAATCTACCACCAGTCATGTCAATGAACAAAAATAACAAGTATTTTAAACATAAAATGATTTAAATGAAAGTATTTTGAGTCTCTCATAATTTTCTTCCCCACTTGTTCTGGACCATGTCCTCATGATTCCTCATCAAGAATTATGGTAGTCTCATTTTCCTTATTTAGTGCCTCCATCCAAATGCAACTGTCGAACACTCCTTCCTTGTACTGGTGTGGCAATCTGCTATTGAGTGCAAAGCCATGGTTTTGTCTTAGCTTTTCAAACCATGGTCTTAACACTCCCTCAGGTATATTGGCTGATTCTTTGAGCTTTGAAGTGGGCATAATGATAATTGACATTTGGAACCTCATTCCAACCCAAAATTCTTTCTGCTGCTCAATCAAAGTGATCACATGTCTGATTCTTATCAAACTCCATCTGATATTGTTTAGACTTATTGGTTCTCTTCTTCTAACTAACTTAGGAATGATTTGATATCTTTCCTCACAAGATTGTATTGCCAATGGGGGAAATGTTCCCTCTATATTCTAGAATGAAAAAATAATGCTGAGCAAGTTTGAAACATAAAGAGGATTAATGTGATTGAGCCTTACCACTGATCTTACTGCTTTGATATATTTCTCTAAATGGGGCATTTCGGGCCTCATTGGTAAGCCATACCTTCTCTGAGCTCCTTATATTTGTACATTCTACTTCACCATTCTATTTGATTCTACATTAAGGAGACAAATGATCTGATTTGCAACTCACCAACATAAACATTTGACATAGAGTCATCATTATTCCCCATTAAAAATTCATGCTGGAAAAACTCACACATTTGATTTTGAATGTTAGGGTGGCTATGAAAGTAATCCTATAGAAAATCTCCCTAAGATTAATTGATTAAGCTTCCATTCTAGAAACCTTTCTCTAAGAAACAAAGCATACACCCCTACTGGTCTTCTCATGGAAAGTATCACAAAACTTATTTCTACTGCTTGCTCAAGTCTTCTTTCATTCTCATTTTTTTCTTCCTCTAACTTATGCACTTGCTTTTTCAATTGTTTATTTTCCTCCTTAAATTTTAAGGCTACCAGGGAGAGATATCTAGGCTTGGTTGAAGGAGGAACATCTAATGGAATGGAAGGGATATCAGAGGAAATGGAAGGTCGAGCAAGGTAACACGGTGGGGCCACAGAAGTAGAGGATTCGTGTAAATAAAACTGCATAGATTGTTGTTTTAATTGCTCTTCCTTTTGCTACAATTCTTCTTTTAATTTTGAAATTTCTTCAGCATTTGCTAATGCTTGTACACTAGCTTTTTGTAGGGCATCCTTAGTTTTATTCAATTTCTCTCCATATCTCGTTTCATTTTGTTCAAGTTTCCTTTCCATTTCTTGAGTTTTGTTGCAGGATTGTTGCAATTCTTCTTCTTTTCTTCTCAATTTATCTTCAAGGAATTGCATGTTTTTCCTTTCTTGCTCTAATTCAACTTCTAATCAGGACATTTTCATAGCCCTTAACAATTCCTCAGTCTTTAACTCCTCTTCATTCAATTTTTCATGGATTTCTTCTTCTTCAATCAATGGTTTTTTCCTTTTCTTTTCTCATAATGTGGAGAAGGTGTAGGGGATCTCATACTCTCCTCTTGTTCAAATTCCTCTAATGCTTCTTGATCTTCAGATTGTGCCTCATATTCTTCAATAGAGTCATGGATTTCAAAAATAGGGGTTCCTTCAAGAGTCAGCATTGTGCCTTTAGGGGGACTGTGAGGCTACTCAGGAGAATGTATTGGTGTATGGGTTTCTTCATGGCCTACAACAGTTTCTATTAGGCTTTATGAAACTTGGGTTTGAATTATAGGTGTCTCTTTAGGGGTGGACACAATGGTCTCAGCATGGCTAGGGATTTCTTCATGTACTTATTTATTTTTCTTTTTGGAACTAGTACAGGTTACCCTAGAGGATTCTTGTAATTTTCTTTTTCCCCTCTTCTTGGAAGATTCTCCTTTCTCAATCCTTGACTTTTTAGCTGTGGATCCCCTTATGGGTTTCCCTTTTTTCTTTTCTATGGGTGCAAACAAAAATTCTAACCATCCCTATTTCCTAGATTCTTTCTTTAAGAAATGGTGCTTAATTATCAAATGAATCAACCCCTGGTATTATATGGATGATTCCCCTCTAGAATTTACTCTTAAAATTATGGAAGCAATTTGTTGGAACAAAAATGTTGTAAAATTTATTCTAGCAGAGGTTTTTTTTTGTCTATACCTTAAATGTATCAAAAGCCACATTCTCGGTCCTAATATAGTACCGTACTACCCTTCACAGGTGGAAATTTTCATAAGCCATGTTGCAGCAATTCTCCAAGGCTCGTCTAAACTTTGGCGAGCAGTTCCATGTTGGTCTCCCTTATGCATCAAAATTTTTAGCCTCCTTTCGAGCTCTTGGTGAAATGCAACCATAAATTTCTCAAATTTGACTCAGCCCTTGTTAACTGGTTTTCCTTCAACTGGAATTCAAAAAATTTCACTTATTATTTCTGGAGTGACCTCAATGATTTCTCCCTTACCCTGGTGACATTCATGTGAAAATTTCTCACAAATTCTTCAATCATTTCTAGCTGAAAACCTTCATATTGCATTATAAAATCTAGCTATCTATCTTATGCTAACAATCTCTTGTTTTCTGAATCAAGAGTGAAGTTTTTTGGCTCAACATTCCTCTTGTTCCCCATCTCTCTCTGTCAACAATGGAGGACTGCAAATGGAAAACTAAATTACTTAACAAAATGTGGAATGATTTTTCCTTGTTTTTGGAGAAGCCATTTTGAAAATGACATGACATGCCATTAATTTTATGCATTAATTTCCTTTACTACTTTGGATGATTCGCACACCACAAAATGAAGTTTACAATTTAATTCGCAAGGTTGGTGGCATATTTTACACTTGTTAATATGAACTTGGGAAGATTTTTGAAAAGACAGGAAAATCATAACAAGATCCGTTATTATTACTAACATCATCCAATGTCATGTCATTCCTTACATCAACCATCTCGCCACTTTTTGAAATGATTAAAAGTCATTTATTATCATCATTAACAACAATATGGCTGAGATGTCTAGACTTATAAATATTTATCTATTTTACATTAGTCTAACTACCTTAGAAAATAATATTCATATTAAATGCACACCTCAATTTATTTCGAGCCTTTGAATTCTTCAAGAGCCTTTAGGAGCTCTCAAGAGCTCTAAGGAGCTTTCAGGAGCTCTTAGGAGCTTTGGAACTTCAAGAGTCATCGAGAGCTATCGAGCCAAACAGATTCTTTAGGGTCTTTAGCCTTCAGAAGCCTCTAAGAGCTTTTGGGAGCTCTTCAGGAGCCTTCAGGAGCTTTTAGGAGTTAATTTAGATAGACTGCCAATTGCTGGTTTTCAGTCATCATTCTTTTTTTTTTCGAAAGAAAACTGCCATTTACTAGTTTTCAATTTACTTCCTTTTTTTTGCAAGGAAAACTGCCATTTGCTGATTTTCAATTTACCTTTATTATGCCTTCTTCAAAGGTTCAAATATCTTCTCTCATGGAAGAAATGTCTTCCATGAGAAAATGTTCAATTATGTGTTGCAAATCATCTAGAAATTTCTCCTTTGGTATTGGCTTATGATATGTCTTTAGTCGATGACCATTAACTAGCATGACTCTCTTTTCTCCATCAATTGAAACTAATTGGAAAACTCCATTTTCAAATACTTGTTCTATCTCATAGGGTCCTAACCATCTGGTATGGAATTCCCCTTTAAATTCTTCAAATCTAGATTCAAATAACAATGCCCAATCTCCTTCTTTGAACTATCTGGACACAATATGCTTATTGTACCATTCCTTCCTTTGCTTCTGAATCACCTTTGTATGTTGAAGTGCCTTCATTCTTATTTCATCAAGTCTGTTGAGCTACAAAATTCTACTTTTCTCTGATTCGGGTAAATCAAATTCAATTTCTACTATTGTTTCAATGTTTTTAATTCAAATTCTATTGGCATGACTGGTTTTTTCCCATACACAAGTTCATATGGAGAAAATGCAGTTGTTTTCCATGTGGTATTATAGGCCCATACTACTTCATCCAACCTATCTACCCAGTCTGTTTTCCTCAATGAAACTATTTTTGTCAGGATTTTCTCTAATTCTCTGTTAGTAACCTCCACTTGTCCATTCACCTGAGGGTGATATGGTGAAGATTTTCTATGAGTCATTTGGTATTTTTGCAAAACTACTTCCATCATTACTAATACAAACTGCGGTCCTTGGTCTGAAACAATCTCTCTGGGTGCACCAAATCTTTGAAGAATTTTCTTGTACAAAAAATATGCACCTTTATCTTCAGTTTCTACTAGTAATGCTTTCACCTCAGTCCATTTTGTTGCATAATCAGTACAAACAAGGATGTAACATTTCCCTTTTGAAGGTGGATCAACAAGTTCCACAAAATTGATGCCCCATTTTTCAAATGGTTCTAGAGCTATTTGTGGCTGAAATGACATCTCCATGGTTGGTGTGGGTCTTCCCATCCTTTGACATTCATCACAGTGTTTGAAAAAGAATGAAACATCCTTTGTCATTGATGGCCAAAAGTAGCCAGCTCTTAAGATTTTGTGAACTGTTCTCACTACTGAATAGTGTCCTCCTTCAGGCTCATGATGGCAGGCGTGTACTACATCATAAACATCTAACTCAACTACACATCTATGTAAAACATGGTCAGGGCATAATTTAAATAAAAGACCATTAATCCACTAAAATCTAGAACTTTCATGAATTAACCTCTTTTTTTGTTTATGACTTAAGTGACTTGGAAATTTCTTTACTACAAGGTAATTTTCCAAATCAGCAAACTATGGTGGATGAATTGATATAGAAAATAGATGTTCATCTAGAAATGTATCATCCACTAGTTCTTGATTATCCTATGAAACAATTTTGGAAAGAAATTCAGCAACAACATTATCTTTTCTAGGCTTATCAATGATAGTCACATCAAATTCATGTAGTAATAGTAACCATCTGATAATGTTTCCACCTACTATAGCCTTGTTCATTAAATATCTAATTGTAGCATGGTCTGTATGTATGTAAACTTTGTAACCTATAATATAATGCCTAAATTTGTTTATTGCATATACTACAGCCAAAAATTCCTTTTTTGTTGTATAATTTCTTTCAATAGGATTTAAATTTTTGCTAACATAATAAATTGCATGCATGGCGTTATTGTCATATTTTTGTCCTAACATTTCTCCAATAGCCAGATTCGATGCATTTGCATGCATGTGAAATGGTTCTCCCCAAACAGGTCCTTTAATGATCAGAGATGTTGTTAAAGCTATTTTGATTGTCTCAAAATATTTTTGAAAATCTTTAATCCATACAAACTCCTCTTCTTTCTTGAGTAGTGTAAACAGTGGTGCTCTAATTTTACTAAATTCTTCTATAAACCTTCTGTAATACCCAACATGCCGAAGAAAACTTCAAACACTAGTTTGGTTCTTAGGGATATCAATGTTCTGTATGATCTCAACTTTCTTGGGATCAACCTTTATCCCCTCTTTTGAGATGTGATGTCCTAGAACAATTCCCTCTATCATCATAATGGAAATTTTTTCATGATTGAGTGATAATCTATGATCTTTATAGTGTTGTAAAACCTTTTCTAAGTTTTGTAATGCCTCATCAAATTTTTTAGCATGGACTATAAAGTCATCCATATAAATCTCTACACAAGAAGTAGTGAAATATGCAAATATAGCAAGTACTGCTCTTTGAAATGTGGCTAGCACATTACATAGTCCAAATGGTAAGACTGTATATGTGTATGTACCCCATGGACAGGTAAAGGTAGTTTTGTCTTGATCTTCAAGGGCTACTTGGATTTGGTTATATCCACTAAAACCATCAAGAAAAGAGAAGTAGTTGTTGCCTACTAGGTTATCGAGTACCTGGTCTATGAATGGTAATGGAAAATGGTCTTTCTTTGTTGATTTATTCAATTCTCAATAATCTATACACACATGCCATTTACCATTCTTCTTTGGGACTATAACCAGTGGTGAAACCCTCTAACTATCAGAGATTGGGTATATGAACCCTACTTTGAGAAGCTTCTCTATTTCTTTTTTAATAATGTCATGAAGAATAGGATTGATACGCCTTTGTCCTTGTTTGATTGGTTTTACATCTTCTGTGTAAATGTGGTGACTATAAATTGATGGATTGATTCCTCTCATATCAATATACTCCCAAGCAAATGCTTTTGTTTGTTTTTCTAAAATTTCTTTCAATTATTTTTCTTGTGTTGGGGATAAAGATGAATTTATATTGAGAGGTTTATCTCTAGCTACTGTAATCTCTTTGGTGTCTTTGGTAGAATCAATGGATTTTTTAGCAAGTGTATTCAAAGGACAAGAGTGTTGTTCATGTAATGTTGTTTGACAATCTTCTTTCTCCATTTATGAAGTAAACTCTTGTTCCTCACATTCTTGAACATGTTCAACTATAGTAACCATGGCTAACTCCATAATACCGTCACCTTCTGATTCTAAATCTTCATCCACCCAAAGTTGGGTGTTTGGTTGAATTGATGGTTGTCCTGGTGGATAGAGTGATAATTCTTTCTATTTTTGACCATTTGATATGATCATGCTTCCAAATCTATAATCAATTAAAGCAACAATAGTAGCTAACCATGGTCTTCCTAAGATGATTCGATATCCAAAATCTTTCTTTTTGGCTTTAAGAACCAAAAAGTAACTGGATATTCCCATGTGTCAATGGTAACCATGATCTCTTCTATAATACCTTCTGGCTTTGTAGTAGATTGATCAGCTAACTATAAAATAGTTGTTGTTGGCTGAATAGTTGCAATACCTAGCATTTGAACTGTATCAGATGTGATAACATTTATGGCAGCTCCTAAATCAATTAGGACATTGTTAACCTCCACTCCATTTATACCTAAGGTAATTACAAGACTTCCAGGATCATTATATTTTTGAGCAAGCAATCGTCTTGATAATGCATCAGCCATTTTTGTCCCTATTTTTATTTTGGGAGGTAGCTTCTTCTTTCTCCCTAGAGTTTTCATGCAGAGAGATTTGACTAACTGGTTTATCTCTGGTATGTCCTTAATGGCTTGCAACAATGGTATTTCAATGTTTATTTTCTTCAATTCATGAAAAAGCTGAGAATCAACAACATTCATGTAGTTGGGTTGAGAGTTTCCATGAGTTATTTCTTCCTTCAATCTCTTAGGGTAAGGTTCTTGATTGACATTTTGTTCCTCTTCAAATTTTTGCATTTCTATTGAAGTGTCAATTTCTTCCCTGTCTTCTTGAGCCTTTTCTGTGGGTTTATATTGAACAGTTCGATTTCTTAGTTGAATATCGTTAGCATCAATTACGTTCAAATTAGGGGGAGTTGCACCATTATGGGTATTTCTGGGATTTGCAACCAGTTGAGTTGGTAGTTGAGGCTGATTTACCTGGTCATTAGTGACATTAGGAGAATTTATCATAGGGGTTGTTTGTCTCCAGGGATTTTTTTCCCTTAGTTTTTCCATGGTTGGAAATGCATATGGTTTTGTTGCCATGATGGTTGATTTAACTGCCACTGCGGTTGTTGATTAGCTTGCCATTGTGATTGGTTCCATTGGGGATTCATCCATTCAAGTTGTCCCCAATATGTAGGTGGTGGTTGTGGCTGATATGGAGGGATCCATTGGTTATGGTTCCTCCAAGGGTTTTGATTCTAGTTTGATTGAGAACCATATTATCTTTGATTTGCATTATACCCTATGTTTTGAGGTCTTTGGCCAACATAATTAAGCTCCTCTTTAACCATTGTGGGTTTCTTTAGATTGCTTTTTATCCCAGCCAAAATATTATAGGAACTTGTTGGGTGTGTTTTCTTACAAATCTCATAGATTTCAACTTGATTCAATGGACATTCTCTTAAAAGGTGTTTTCCCCTACACTTGGAGCAATAAATAGACAATGGTTGAGTGGTCTTCTTATCTCCTTGCATATTGAGATGAAGAAGTAAGTCAGTCTTCATGTTTGTTGATTCCTCCATTACTTCTGACACATTAGTTGCATGAGCCTTATTTCTTCTAGAGTTTCTAGTTCCTACCCTAGTTCTAGAGTAGTTTCTACATATCTCAACCAAGGAAAGCTTGTTAGTGTCTCCCTTTCCCACAAGATTCAAGGACTCTCTTGATTTGTCATCAATTCCTCTCATGAATATTGTTTTTCTAATTTCATTATCCAACCCATTATTACACCTCTGATGCACAAACTATAACTTATCAATATAGTATTCTAAACTTGTGTCCTTCATTTTCCTTATTCAGAACAATTCCTCCTTTCTATCCCTTACTCTGTAGTAGTCTTGATACTTATCCAAGAATTTAGTCTCCATTTGTTGCCAAGTTGCAATTGTTCCTACGCCTAATCCCATGAACTATCATAAAGCTGATTCTTTCAATGTAGAAGGAAACAACTTCAACTTCTGATTATCATTTGTGTAATCATAGGTCTGGCACAAAACTTTGAACTTAAAAGGGAACTGGTCAGGATCCTAGGATGTTTTTCCTCTAAAGGTAGGAAAAATAAAAGGTGAGATATTTTTCATAGGAGGTTCACCAATCTGTCTTTCAATATTGATAGGAAAAGAGAAGGTCCTATTGGCTGGTGGATGTTCAAGTTGTCCACCCATTTCTTCTTCTTGAAATGGATCTCTATTCTCTTCTTGATTGTCTATCTATTGTTCTTGATTATCTTCTTGATTTTTGATTTGGTATTGTTCAATAGCATCCTAATCAAAATCAAGATTTCTTTGAAAACTAAAATTTCATGTAAGAAACCTCCCTAGATGGTCTCTATTTCGTCTCATCCACAATTTAGGTCGATCTTCCTTATCAACACTAAGGCTTCACACGTAATAGCCAAATCTTATTTAATCCCCGACAACGGTTCAAAAAATGATGGGCAAGGTCATTGATGTCACAACTTGCATCATTTAGTCAGTTATTTATTGAACTAGGTGTGTCTCAAAGCTATATGCGATAAGGATGGTTGTCACATATTTTTTAGGGGTTTTTACACTATAAACAGTGACTTTAGGTATCGATTTGGCTCCTTTAAGAGCTGAACTGTAATGACTAATTCCTAAGGATTAATTCTATCTTATTTCCTAAACTAAAGTGTTGTTGACTTATTTTTGACTTCATTGGACTTAATTGAGACCGATTCATGGAGAAGCCTAACATTTACTTTAATTCTTAATTTAAACTACGAAACCCAAATTAATTCTATTTTTCTTTAAAAGAAATCTATCGTAAGATTTGTTGGAAATTAAATGCTATTTTAAGAATAGAAATGAACTGCAAGGAAATGAAAATTAATCTAGAAAACATAGACACTAAATTCCATGAACAAATTTTCAACAAAATTCAATTCCATCTTTTCATAAGTTTCCATCATTGCTTCTAATTAAACTCAACAAATAATTACCGAACTTAATTACTTCAAACAACATCTAAATTTGATTAATCTAATAAACCATATAATGATTCTAACAACTTAATCTAACCATGAAAAACTAAAATCAAAAGCGATTCAAGCATAATTAACTATCCATATTTAACATCCAATAACTGAAAATGATTCAACAACTTATCATTCCAGAATTAACATCTAACACTTTAGATTTAATATCAATGAATAGAAATCGCATAACTTAGTAAAATACCAACACAAGATCGATCCCTTTGGTTGAGCAGGCCTTGCTCATCCTCGGGCAAGATCCCTTAACATAGTGATTGAGTTAACTTCTTGCTTTCATTCAATTTGATCAAAGTGGGACACATAACAAAGTATTTCCATTGATTACAAAAATTTGATTGAAAATTATCTAACTCCTATCTAAAACTGAAACATGGATATTTATAAACATATCCTTATTGAATTCACAACATGGTGATTAACTGCCAAGATTCAAGGCATCTAACTAAAGATTAAAACAAAACTAAAGAAAAACTAAAACAAGACTAAAGCAGGACATAGAGAAATATGCTAGATTGGCACTAGAAGTAGAAGTTCCATAATTGACTACAAAGAATCCAATTTGGACTTGAGTGATTCATTGTCCAGCTGGGCCCATCAAATGGCATGATTATTTCCTTTGATTAAACAAAGATTTTAACCACATCATCAATCTTTAAAATACCCTGTTCAAAATCCTTAGGAAAAGGATAACAATTATGGTAGTAAAAGATCAACGCAATATAATTATCTCATTAATATCATCAAGTAACACATCTACTTCAAATATATCCACTAATTTAGTTAAACATAAAGAAAAATAAGTAAATATGTTAATCTATAATCTACCGCTTGTCATGTCAATTAACAAAAATAACAAGTCTTTTAAACATAAAATGATTTAAATGAAAATATTTTGAGTCTCTCATCAGAGGGATTGGCCAACTAATAGGTGAAAGTTTGCTAGACTTTCCCTCTACACTTTGGGCTCTACAAAACCTAGGAGGGTGATCCCTACAATGTATCTTTTAGATACTCTTGTGCCAAATTATCTCTCATACATTGCAATAATAACAAATATATTCTCTTAGAAGTTGTTTAATCGATGAAAAACTCAAAGATCTAGCAAATCTTACAACATTTATCAATCTAGAACATGAAAATATGGTGAAACGCTATTCAAAACATACATTCTAATTGAAAGTAAAGATTTAAGTTGATTTTTTAATGTAATTGTTGTGAAATACCAGAAGATGTAACATAGATGCAACTTGATGTAAGAGCATCCAGTCCATAGGCAATCAACATCACCAAAAATATTTTTCATCCAGTTTATTTAAATTTTTATTTTCCTTAAGGTTGATTAGGTAGAATTTGATAAATAAATGTAATAAATAGGCCAAAAATATGTAAAATAAATATTGGCCTTATATTTTGTAAAATTGCCTAATAGGAAATAGAGGGAATTTGATTTTTGGGAGTTATAATTATTGATTACTAATTTAATGCTCCTAAAAATATTGCAAAAAGATATGGGTGCCCAAGTTGAGTGACAGTTACAACTCTTAAAGGATCCCTATTTTCTAGGAAAGTTGCCTTCTAAACTTGGAAAAATGAAAGAAAGGGGAATTGAGGAAGTTTTAAATGTTTCAATTAATTAATTTAATGTTGTATAATGTTAGAATATTCATATTGGGACGTTGAAAATGGAAGCTACAACAAAAATAATGAATATTTAGAATAAAATGCAAGATTTGACAATTTTTGGAGTTAGTCGCTCAGCAGGAATTGAGAGAGAAGTTGATTTCTGCAGGGATTTGGGAAGGAGTGACTAAAGAAGGTATAGTATGTGATGAATATTTACATCAATTTTTTTTTATTTCAGGTCTAATTATGATTTAACATTAACAAAAGAATTGAGGCCCAGAGGTTGAAGAGTCTTAGCAAATGCATTGTTGTTGCAATGATGCATAGTGGTGTTTGCAAATTTTTGAGGAGTGCTAGCCTTGGGAATAGCAATTGATTTGAGAGCTGCATATGAATGTGTTGCAAGTATTTGAATGTTTATTTTCAGTTTTTGAAGCTAATTTTCTATAGTTCCAAGTTTGGAGATCAGAGGTTCATTTGGCAGCGATTTATTGAAAATTGTTGGAGGATTGTTGTTTGCAAGTTTTCAGTTTGAAGGAAGAATTTTGAATTTGTTTATTTGTAGGTTTTAGAACTGATTATTTTTGGGTTTATATCATTCATACTACTATAATTTTCATGTAATAATAGAGCTTAATATCAGAAAACAAAACTTGAAACAAGTCTATATCACCTAGAGATTTCAATGAAAATTTTGTTGTCAATTTCTGGCATAAAATTCTCTTGTTCTTTCAATATATTTGTTTTAGTTTTTATGTGAGTTTTCAGCAATAGAGAGGTTATTCCCTTTCTATTGCGTCATAGCTTATGGTTTAGTTCCTTTTCCTAGGGTATGGAGTCATAAATCATTCAATTAAAAACCTATAACAATGTTCTATCTATCACAACAGAGATATTAAATGATGCATTACATGATTTAACTCAAAAATCCAAACTAATATTACATAATTATCCTTACATACATTTGCATAAACCTTCATTTGAATGTTAAAGCAAATTTAACTCATTCTTTGAACAAGTGCATTAACAATGAATAAACATTCAATGGAGAGACAACGAAGATGAATTGAATGATCTTCGATTCTTTTCATTCATGATTCATATGAAGTATACAATGGAGCACAATGGCCTTGAAAATATGCCAATTTAATTTAGAAGTGATAGTATTGGTTATACAATGCTAATAATAAAAAGACTCAAAACTTCAAAACCTAGAAAAGAATCATAAAAAAATGTATCTATGTTTGTATTAAAAATGCTCTTCAAAATCAATCAACAACAACAACCCATGCAAATGGCCTTGAATTTCATTTTATAAAACAAGGGAGAAAAAAACTTTGGGCCATTACATGTGTCACATTTTCATTTGACATTCACTTTAAATTTTAAAATTACATAAGTAACTATGAGCTTATGGAGAGAATATTTAGAGTACAAGGCACTTAGAAATTTTGTTATATCCATAGTGCTTCCCCAAAATATCTAAAACAGTTATTTGATACCTTTTCCACTTCAAGTCTTCAATATTTTTTAGTGGACCCAAGAAAGCTAAGCTAGAAGGGGAATACAAAATCCTAGTGTGCAAAATGACAAAACACTTGATGCCCCTTGAAAGCTTTGTAGACTATTGGAGATTCCAAGTAGACCAAAAATGTTGCTATGCCAACACTGGAGAAGGTTACAAGTCTGGAATATTGTTGTACTTGTTGTTCCATGGTGTATAGCCCTCCTTAATAGTCCAATTAAAGGCCATGAGTTCATCTATATTGGTTCTATAAGGACCATATTTTACCATTATTTGGGTGGAATCTTTGTCAAAATCCTCCAAAAAGGTGTTGGTATCTGACAACTTATTCATACTGTCTTTTAACATTTCCATCTTCACATCTCCCTCCTCACAAATCATAATAGCCTTTGTATTTATGACTGCATCCATATGACCTCTCCACTATTCATAGGTCTTAACACCTCCTTCATCATTCATAATTTTTGGTAGGAGTCCAAGATCACTCTTGTCAAAAAATTTCAATAGTGCTTTAATCCTTTTCTCCAAGGGATCTACCAATCCTTGATAATTGATCATCTCCTTCACTGTTTTATAGGTTGGAACTATCTGTAGTGGCTTATTTTGGTCATGGGTGGATCCAATTACCATGTTCTTCAATTAACTCAATCTAGAGACCCATGTTTGCATTAGTGGGAGAGCAATGACTCTATCCATCTCCAACATGTACTTATTGATTGAAACATCAAAGAATAGTTAGAGTGCACACTTCTCACTCTTTTTATTTTTTTAGATAAGCAATGTTCCAATACATTTGTAATAATAAAAATATTATTTTCATTATATGATCCAAACAATTATTCAAAAAAACTCCATATGTTGTACCAATTCCTCCTTAGTTACTTCCTTTGGTGGGGCTTCTACTGATACACCTAGGACAAGATATGCAATAGGCACATTGTCTATATTTTACACTACCATCTCTATGGAAGTTGGAGGAGGAGAATGGTAAAGAGGTGGTGACTATACTGGGGAAGCTGGTGGGGGTGAGTTCTACACTTGTGTCACTATTGGCCCTGTCATTATTGATGGCCTGGACTACATTGCTTGCAATTTCTCTTTCAACAATGCATTCTCAAGTTGTAGCTCTATAATATTTTTTTCATCCTTGTACACAATTACCAAATCATTATATTCTTTATTCTTTGCTTCAAACTATTCTTGCAAAGAATCAATAGTAGCCTTATTGAATTGGGATACAATTATAGCCAATTTGGCTACCTCCACAACTGAAGTATCAAACACTTTTTTAATAATCAATCCACCCCTAAGGTCTGATGTTGGTTCTACCACTTTTGGCTTATTTTTATTTGGGGCCAATACCCAGATAGCCAAAGTGCCCTATTGAGGACTAAATGTTGATCCTTATAAAGCAATTGTTGCTTCTTCCTCCATGGCAAAGACTGGAGTATCATGTCTCCTTATTGTGTTAAGTGTTATAGCCAAAGCCAAGTCCCATTTTGGAATTAGGAGCACTCCACTTTTCTTGACTAACTCCCTAGCCTCAGCTAGTGTTATATCCTTGTATTTAGCCTTCATTTCTATAAGTACCTTTGATTCAATGACTTATCTTGGTAGCTCTAGGATTTCAATCATTTTCATTTTTACACTTTCATCATATTCATCCCTTCTATCTCTATAAACAAATTCCCAAAAATATTTTGTCTTCACAAAAGAATCATCATCCATAAAATCATTTCAAGCTTTCTCCCTAACATCATCCACACTATTTATCTAAATAGATCAACCTTGCTTAATCTAAGGCTTATTGTTGATGGAATCACCCCTCTTGGGGGTGAGGGCATACCCTGTATCATTTCATCCTTAGTGACAATAATCTCGTCTGAATTAGTCGAGTAATCAACATGCCCAACTGATTTGACCCTTCTTTTTGGTGAAGGTTCCCTTGGTGGTGAAGATTCTCTAGGTGGAGAATAAAGATCAATAATTTGAGGAGTAGCTAATCTTTGAGGTGAAAGTGGTGGTAATTATGGTGTAGAAGAAGATGTCATTGACCCCTCTAATTGAGTAGTTTGTTTCTTTTTTATTGTCCTCTTCTTCCTTGAAAACACATGTAACTTCTTGGGAGGATGATATGTTGGTATTTCTTCCAACATGGGATCTTTCCCCTTACCTTGTTCCTCAATCAATTTAGCCTTCCCTTTATCTTGTTCTACTCTTTCCTCTTTTAGCTACCTCGCTACCTTGTCAAAATTTTGCAGTATTTCTTCCACCCTTAAAATCTATATAATTTATGTCTGGGAGAGCCTTGAAACTGGGATCCTTGTCTTGTTTTTCCTTCTTTAACTTTATGAAGGATAACCATTTCATCTTTCTTTCTTCTACCAGTCATAGATCAAAAATATTTATGATTACATCTTTAGGAAAATAGAAGTTGTAATAGAACTTTCCCCCTTTGATTATGTCCTTCAAGGAAACCATGGCACCCCCTAGATCATGATTCCTTGCTTTGCAACATTTCATCCCAAAAGGATTGATCTTTGGGAGAATTTTATTCCATCCATCCTTGACCATAAATTTTTTTGAAAAAGTAGTGTATGTAGGAAAGAGAGTTCCTTTCCTCATCCCCACTAGGTGGATATCCTCAACATCTCCCAACTGCCACATAACTTCAAGGAAACCAATCCTCAATGGCACATTTCTTGGTAGAACATGGGGTGTTACACTTGTGCCATATACTCAAAGGATAGTGCAATTAGGATAGGAATAACATCTCCCCAATTATACTATATTCCTAATTCAGGCCTCATCTCCCTAGGTCTTAAGAAATCATGCAAGTCCTTTGGAATCCTAGGTGGATTCATCACCAGGGATCTCTTCAAATTAGAGGAAAACACATTGGAAAATACAAAAAAAATGGATTCTTTTTCATCCCTATCCAAAATATGAGTCCACATTTGGACATGCATATCCTCACCATTCTCATTCTTCCTATCTAATTCCATATCTTCTCTAAAGTAACCTACTCCCATGTATAAAAACATATACATAAATAAGGAGTACCACCAAAACCTTACTCTTGTTTCACCATTTTTAAGAGATACTAGGCCCTTATGGATCTCATTTCATAAATAAGTTACAAAATCATAGGATGTATTGAGCATCACATGTTGGATGTTTTCTACCATGTACATGAAAGTAGTTGGTATCCTTCCAGCAAGATCAAACCTCAAAATTTGACATAGGGTGTAGAAGGTCCTCTAAAATTAGTGTTTAAATAGGTCAATCTGGTAGGGCTCCTTATCAGATGGATTGAGTCTAATCTTGTTTCCTCCCTTCTCTCTTCCCATAAAATTTATCAATATTGAAACCTTGAATATTATCTTCACCTTTTCATACTTCTCATTCAATTTATTCTCATCAATTGGCACCATCTCAACATGCCAAGGACTCAATTTGAAAACTTCAATGAATCCTACCTTAGTGAGATAAACCATATTTATGCCATAATGTGTCCTCACAACCCTAATATTAGGGTCATAATTGGTTGCTATGACTTTTAGGAGGTCAACATCAAGATACATATTTAGAACAACCAATTTACCCATAGCCAACCTCCATCCATTGCACATGGGAATGCTTAGAAACCTCTTCCAAAACCAATGATTTAATAGGTTCTATCCAATGACTGAAAATATAGCATCTCTAATGGCATGTTGTCGGTCAAAAATGCCATCCTCTGACCCAAGACCTTGGAAAATTTCTTGGCCATCAAATTTGTTATTTGGAGAGTTTTTTAATTGGTCCAATATGTCTTGGTACAAGGTTAATTTCTTGGACTTAGTACCAAAGGGTTGGGATTTTGGGAGTGCCATTGTAATTGTAAGATGACACAGGCTAGGGTTTCCTTAAGTGCAACTAGGGTTTAAAGTTGACGCAAAAAAGAACAACAAATTTAAAGCAAATGAAATGCTATTTGCAAACTAATGGGTTAAATTTTGTCATCAATTTTAGCTTGCATTCACCTAGTTTTGTGTCCATTTTAAGCTTAACTTTTTACCCTTTTTCCCTTAATTTTCTATAATAGTTGTAAAGGATTGAAGTTAATTAATATGAACTGAAGGATACAAAACATTTGATAATTAACCAATCATGAGTACAAATTTCAGTGGGTATTGTGAACAGTGGTTTTTGGAGTTTCAAGCAATGAGTAATGAAGACTTCCTGGAGGATCACGTGGTAGTTTTAGTTTTTTTCTTTTAGTTTTTTTTAGTCAATGGTCTGGTAATTAGGTTGTGTAACCGGTTTTGGAGATTTTAGAAAGTAGTAGGTTGTAGGCCACTTCACTATTTTCCAAACCTATCAGATTATTTATGGTCATAAACTTCCAAATGGTGGACATATCTATTTTTAATATTCTATTATGTAGTTGAACATATATATGCTCTCTCTAGCATGGAAACAATCTTGAAGCTAAATCTAATATAAGAAAAATACTATTGAAGTGTTGAATCTGTGTACTCTGTAAACATCCTCCTCCATTCGACTGGTTGGGAGAAAGGTCCTGCTCCTTAGCCAACGTATGGATTTCTTTTTCTATTGTTATGTGTGAGGTATAATTTATGTTTTCTCAGTGATTTCATATTTCTGTGATTTAATTGAGTTTAGTAATTTTGTATGGTATTAATTGAATTGATTTCAATCAGCGTGATTTTATTTATTAAAGTGTGAAGTAAGTTCTCTTTGGAAAATAATGATAATGTGTGGCATGAGTATAGATTGTAGGGACAATGCATACATATGAATTTTCATTCTATTTTTAGAACACTAGAATGACCTACACAACTTTACCAGATCCTATTTCTAGGACACCATAGGTCCTATTGCCTAGTTACTGCAGCTCCTATCACCCAATCTTTTTAATAGACCTTTAGCATTACATCCTTTCTATCAATGTTTATAATGTTTGAAAGTATTGTGTAAATAAAATACACTAATTTCAATGATTTAAATGAGGATTCAAAGGTGTATGTGTGTTGATTTAGAATAAGGAGGTAATAATTAAAAATAGGATCTTATTAAAGTTGTAGATTAAAGGTGTGTTTTGATTTAATTCCTAGATTAAGAACTATGTTTTGATTTAATACCCAAATGCATTAATCTCCACTTGATTTACTATTTTTATCCCTTAGGTAAACAACCCCAATACCTTTCATTAGTTTACATTCCCCAAATTGACACATAGGAATAAACTGAGGGAAAGTCATACCAATTGGATTCATAGAATTGATCAACAAGATTATAAGAGACAAAAGTGTACCCCATTTATAGTCCACAATTTTGCCTATATTTTTGGTTTCATTGTCGGGGAAAGGTATTAAAGGCCTAAAACCATAGTAAGTTGAGTTAGGACCAGTATGTCAAGAGGAAATCCTTCACAACTATCGACCTTGTTAAGTTTAATACTCCTAATTTGTGTTGTTATAAGTAATATAGGTGCATGAATCGTAGTAGAGATAGTAGAGGGAGATTTATTAGAAAATAGAAGGGTAGTAGTTCATAACCTAAAAAATAAAAATAAAAATCAAAACCATTCATTGAGGGGCTTGTAGCTCACAATGAGAAAAATTTAAAAACAAATTACAACCATTAGTTGTACACCATCACCTAAGAAAGAGTTACCTGAACCATATATCAAAAAGTGTGTTATTGATTTTATCATTGTTGAGACCCCTTCTGATATCTGCCTAGAGTCTTTCAAAGAATTGCAAAAAATTGGTTACAAAGTTATTCCAAGAATCTTATGAGTCTAGAGCTGGTTCATCCTTAGGAAACCAAAATCCATTCAAAACTTTCTTCACCCCTTGGGCATCTCAAGTCATTGCTGATCTCAACAACAACAACAACAACAATAATAATAACAATGATAAAAATGCGATAGTATTATCCCACAAAAACTAATCACTTTTGAGTTTCCAATTGCGCATACTGAAGAGGATGCCCTATGAAGAATATTCCCCATTCCGCTTTTCCTATGTTTCGTGGTCTTTCTATTGAGGATCCTGATATGTTTTTATTTGAGTTTGATGTGTTGTGCCATAGTTATGACTATCAAAGTGATGAACAAAAGCTCAAGTTATTCCTAGCCACATTGAAGGATGCAACCTTATGCTGGTTCATGAACCTTAGAAACATCAGAACATGGGACAACATGAAGGAGGTATTTTTGACAAAATACCAAGAGTGTTGTAAGAAAAAAAAGGTTTGGGACGAGATCGTTTGTATGACATAGAAAGAAGATGAGTTTGTGGAAGATTACCTTGAATGCTTCATGTTTAGCCTACAATGATCATGAAAACTAGGGCTAACTCCTTATACTATTAAAATGTTGTTTCTTAGGGGAATAAAATATGATATTATGGATGCATTGAATTTAATAGGTAAGGGTAACATCTCTAAATTGAACTTTGATGATATTTGTGACATTTACAAGAATTACTCGAGGTCTCAACATTCGGGGAGGATTTATTCAAGTAAGCTTTCTCCTTTAGGAAAATCCATAGGTATAACAAAGCATGAAATGGGTAATTTACACGAAGATCTTAAAATTGATTTATTAAGTCAAATGGGTAAACAAATAGATACTTTTTATACTTGTAAAAAGCAAGAGGAAGTTGAAAAGGCCTTAGTTGTATTATGTCTGACCTATTATAAGAGACACAGTAGTGAGGATTTCCCTTATAATAGGACAAATATTTCATCCTTAGAGGAAGCCAACAAAATTTCTATCTTAAGACCTCTTCCCATAGGTGTTCCTGATATTGAATATTCTGAGGAACCTGTCTACTACATGGCCCCAAGGTGACCTTTTCCACCTTGAGTAATGCACCCTAGAATGAAAAACAATTATTTTGCTCCTAGACCTAGCCAACCCAATTCCTTTTCCAATTAACTTGGGTGGTACAAAGGTTTTCAACAACCTCCACAATACCCTCAATGGATGCAACAATACCAATATGCTTCACAATCATGGCAGAAACCATGGAGGCCACAAGTGCCACAACCTTCACCATACCAACAACCATATCCACCACAATCAAAATTTCCACCTCCTCCCATGATTAACCCATATCAGCAGCCACAAAAATTTCTTCCACCCATACCATCATCATCAACTCAACTAGCTAATCCAACACAACCACCAAATCCTACACCAATGCCAACTCAACCAAATCCAAATCCCAATAATAAGGAAACACAACCCGTGTATAATAATGAGGTGAAAGGTTACTCTACTTATCCTATTAATACTACAGAAATAAATGGAGTCCAATTAAGGTCAAGAAAGGATCTTCAAGGGCCCACCATCACTGAAATTAATGGAGAACCTAAAGAGGATTCAATAAAGGAACCTCCCTTCCATGATCGATTTCATTCAGAACCAGTACAAAAGGAAGTCTCCCAACCTGAATTTGACTTTTTCAATGAATTACATAATGTTAACATTAAGATCCCTTTGTTGTAGGCCATCTAGTATATCCTCGTGTATAAAAAAATAGTTTGGGATTTATGTACTTGGAAGTAGAAGAAGAAGCAAGATCAAAAGACCATCCAAGTCATTAGATAGCTAGGGGACCTCATGCTTGGGAACATTTTCATTCCTAAGTATTTGGATCCAAGGAGTCCTATCATCAAGGTGTCTATTGGTAAAGTTATTATTCCTAACACACTTGTTGATTTGGGAATTGCAATTAATGTTATGAAAAATGAAACAAAGGAAATATTGTCACTTAAGGGACTTAGACCTACTCCCATAGTTCTCCAAATGGCAGACCAATCTTTGGTCAAACTAGAGGGTATGATTGAATAAGTAGTCCTTTCTATTGATTCATGGGAATACACAACTGACTTTATGGTTTTGCAACCAAAGATTAACTTGGGGGGATACCCCTTAATCTTGGGATGACTTTGGTTAGCAACTATAAATGCATTCATCAATTTCGATCAAGAAACATGGTCATTTCTAATGGTGAGCATACCAAACAATTGAATTTGTACCCACCAGCACAACCCTTGTTGGAGACAAAGGATCCAATATGGGTTGATAGTGACTTGGATGAGTCATTACCAATCTTGAAAATTGTGCAAGCATTGGGTATTGAATAACCTACTAAAGATAATATTCTTGTTAATTTTATTTAGAATAGATATGCATCTTATGAAATCTTTGAAAGCATGGTTCTTCATTCAGGTATAAATACTCCTCGTCCCTTTGGAAAATTTCCACTAGTAAGTAGCTCACAATTTGTTCAACAATTTGTTATATTGCATGAGTTGCTATGTCATAATTGTTAGTATAGTTCATTTTTATTCTTTAAAAATTCTAGCAATACACCATCCACTTCACAAGTACTATCCATTAATTCACCTACACAATTAGATGCCATGGAAATTTTACCTAGTCATACACTTAATATGAATCCACATTTAAGCACTGAACAAATCCAAGATCTCATTGCCATGCTTAGAACTCATAAATATGCAATTTATTGGGAATACCAAGAGGTGTTTCATTCATCTCGACACTTGCAAACACCAAATTTACATTAAAGAAGGTAGTCATCCTATTAGGCAACCACAGCGACAACTCAACCCCGTCCTGTGTGAAATAGTTAAAGAGTAGTTATAGAAATTGTTAAATGTTGGATTTATATATCCTATTTCAAATAGCCAGTGGGTCTCTCCTCTAGTTTTGGTTCCCAAGAAAAATAGTAAGTGGAGAATTTGTGTTGATTATAGAGTACTTAATAAAGCTACTAAAAAGGATCACTTTCCATTACCATTTATTGATCAAGTGTTGGAAACTCTTGCTGGCAAAAATTTCTTTTCTTTTCTAGATGGGTTCAATGGCTACAACCAAATTTGCATAACACTCGAAGACCAGGACAATACTACCTTCACTTGTCCTTGGGGCACCTTTTCCTATAATGTTTTTCCATTTGATTTATGTAATGCCCCTACCACTTTTCAAAGGGAAGTTTTGAGTATTTTTGCAGATCTTGTAAATGGTTGTGTTGAGGTGTATATGGATGATTTTATTGTCCATGGTAATACTTATGAAGAAGCTAAAATAAATTTAGAAAAGGTACTTAAACATTGTATAGATACTAATTTATCATTAAGCCATGAAAAGTGTCATATGCTTATGAAAAAGGGGATATTACTTGGTCATTATATTTCTTCCAAGGGTATTCAAGTCAATCCCAAAAAGATACAGATCATTTAGGACTTGCCTACATCCACTAGCCAAAAGGATTTGTGTAGCTTTCTAGGCCATGTAGGGTATTATAGGAGGTTTATCCAAAATTTTAGTAAGATTACCTCCCCCTTGTTTTCTTTGTCAGCAAAATATGTCACTTTTTCTTGGAAACCAAAATATTAAGAAGCCTTTGAAGCCATTAAGACCAAGCTTGTAACCACACCAGTAGAGGTCCAAATTGGGAATTTCCTTTACATATTGATATTGATGCCTTAGACTACTCCATGGGGGCTATGCTTGGACAAAAAGAAGATAATATTTTCTATTCCATCTACTACATCAACAATAATTTCACAGGAGCTTAGGTAAATTATATGGTAACTGAAAAGGAGTTTCGAGCTATTTTTTATGCAATCAATAAATTTCGTCATTATATTACCAGATATAAAATGTTTGTTCATACTGATCATTATACAATTCAATTCTTAATGAATTAACCTGTTGTGACTAGTAGAGCTATTAGATGGTTACTTTTGCTTCAAGTATTTGATATTACTATACTTGACAAGCTTGGTCGAGAGAATTTAGTTACAAATTTTTTATCTAGGTTACAACAACCATATGATGAACCAGTTCTAGTGGATGATGCCTTCCTTGATGAGAATCTCTTTGCTATATTGGAAAAAATTCCATGGTTCACTAAAATTGCAAATTACCTAGTTACTTGCAAGTTTCCACCTCATTTCTCTCTAAGGGAACACTATAAATTCATTGGACTCAGTGGTTAGTACACATGGATCAATGAATTGCTCTAAAAACTAACATTGAAAACATCATGCGTTGGTGTGTACCCGGAGATGATGTCTTCGATATACTTTGTGCATGCCACACAAAACCCTATAGAGGACATTTTTCTGCTCAACATACCACCCAAATGATTTTAACTACAGGCTACTATTGGCCTATTATCCATAAGGATTACAAGAATTATGTTCATCACTATGATAAATGTCAATGTATGGGCTGCCCCACATGCTCAAATGAAATGCCCCTACATCCTTAGTTGTCCATTGAGCCCTTGGAAAAATGGGGCTTGACTTTATTAGACCAATCAACCCACCATCTTAGAACAAGGAATACATCCTTGTGTGCATAGACTATGTAACCAAGTGGGTTGAAGTTGTTGCCTTGAAACATGTAAGGGACACTAAGGTAGCATAATTCCTCTATTCTGAGATTTTTACCAAGTTTAGTGTTCCAAAAGAGATAGTCACAAATCAAGGTCCCCATTTTACATCCAAACTCATTTATGCTTTGGTTCATGAGTATGAGATCTGACATTACAAATCTTCACCCAATCATCATTGAGAAAACATGCAGGTTGAAGTTATTAATAGAGAAATTGAGAACATTCTAACCAAGACAAATTCCCTTCATAAACAAGACTGGGCCACACAACTTCTTGAAGCAGTGTGGGCCTACCACACAATGTGGAAAACCACTACTGGTTTGACACCTTAGGAAATTTTCTATGGTATGAAACTTATTCTTCCTATTGAATTTGAAGTAAAGACTCTTTGTACCACACAAAAATTAGGTATGAGATTTATTGATGCACAAAAATAATGAATAGTACAAATTCATTCATTGGATGAACTTTGTCAACAAAAACTCTTCCATGCAAAGATTATCTAGAAATAATGTGATCTCTGACATGATCGTTTCATTTGGCAACGATCATTTCAACTTGATGATTGGGAACTCTTGTATGACTCTCGTTTCTAAGATTTCAAGAATAATTTCCACACTTGGTGGCTCAGACCATACAATATTGAGATGGTCTATGACAATGGTGTAGTTAAGCTTTGCACCATGGATTCTAATCATATGGCTCTAGTCATCAATGGCCACCATTTGAAGTTGTACAAGAAGCCTATTTCTAGGGAGGATTTTGTTTCAAGTCTACCAGAGGAACTCCATCTGTTTGATAGAGTTTCTATGGACTCTTCACATACCTTTTAGCTACTTTCTAAAATGTATTTAAAAAAAAACTACAATAAACCTAGTGGTGAAAATTAGTTATAAAGTAAAATTTAAAAAAAAAACAAAAAAAGAGAAAAAGGAAGAAAAAACATGTATGCACTTTTTCGAATTGTGGTAGGAGGTGGTATACTCTGGTTGACATCCTATCATGTGATAGGATGTTGCTTCTTTGGACCTCCTGTCATTTCCACTTGTCCTCATCCATATGGCCACCTTCCCACTCATTTTCTTTCCACCACCTTTTTCACCCTTACTTCATTTCCTTCACCCCCTTTTCTTCGTTCTTTGTTCTCATTTCACTTCTACCATTTTCCTTATGTCACATGTATAATTTCCATTTATCTCACCTATTTTTATGATGCCCACATTAGTCCTCCATCTAATTGCTTCTAGTCATTGGCTTGCCAACATCTTTTCCCTTTTGTTCACTCTACTTGCTTCATCTGTGGGATCCAATACCACTGTTTCCCTTTATCCATCATTTTCTCCATTTCACATGTCATGTCAGCATTCCACTTTCATCTCATGGGCACTCCACTCAATACTTTTCCACTGTGGCCTCTCATGTGGTGCCCACTTTCTTAAGTCATGTTGGCTACCTTGGCTACCATTTCATTCCCAATGCAATGTCACTTTCATCCTCACCATACAACCATCTTTTCTCCATTCTTTCCTTTCATTTATTTTATTTCACATCAGAGTTGATCTCCTCTAATTTGCTTCAAGCCTACATGTGTTATATTGATATCACATCTCATTCGCTAGTATCACCAACTCCACATTCCTCCATGAGATCTTCTTCAATTGTTGCTCATTGATTGGGCCACCTCATACCTTAGACTCTCTACATCATTTGTTATTGGTTTTTGTGATGTCATTGATGTCGTCTAGATGGTAACATTGCCAAAGATATTGTATGTCGTTCTTTTCATATTAATTTTCTTTTATATTTTTACATTTATTATGGAAACCCCAGGGATGGTTTCATACACTTAGTTGGAGGGGAGTGGATGTGCCAATTCATAATTACCCTCTTGTCATAAACAACTTACTTTTTATGATAACTATATTGTTTGTTTCTACGAAGTCCATATTATGTGAAGTACACTAGCCTTTATCTCTCACCAAAAAAACTTCATTTCATTGTTGCTAATATTTTCATTTTTCTCCTTGTTAATCATCATCACCATGGGTGGTATCCATAAGCATTAGGAACCAACAAATATGCAACATGTGAAAGCTGACTTGATAGTATATCAAGTCTTTGAAAATGCGGGATGGCATGTTTTCTTTACATGGTTATGTGGGTATAATGATGTAGTCACCTTTTATTTTTCCATGGCCTTTAGTAGTGCTAGTAATTCCATAGAAGTGATGGGGATTTCATTGCTAGTTACTCCACAAATTATAGCTAAGGTAATAGGGTTACCTGAGATGGGAGAGGTGTATTTTCTATCAGTTGTGAATAGCGCCACGAGCTTCAACTACATTCTCAATGGTTCTTGGGACAAGGTAAAGTGTTGCAGATGACTCCTAAGTAGGTCACCTTGTAGTTTTCATTTCTTGAGCATTGGGCCATCATAGCCAAGATTATAACCCAGTATATTATGAGAGAAGGAAGGTATGCTTATGTTTTTTCCCATCATTTTGGGTTGCTCTTTCATTTATGCCATAATGATTTTGTTAATCTCCCACATTATCTATTTAATTCAATCAAGAGGATGAATCTAGACATGCAAAAATGGAATCGTAACTTTGTAGCACACCATGGGTTGATAAAGTTGATTGTTATGAGGGTTTAGCTTAGTCTGTGCCTTTGATTAGTTGGGTCATATTCTCAAAAGAAGAAAACCCATGTAAGTATTTGGCTCTAGAAATTGAGCCTATGGCTCATGGAGCTGAGGATAATAGTGATAATTCTAAAAATCTAGATGATGACTCTCAAAACCCTACCAATGAAAACCTAGGGGAGCTAGATTAGGATACAAAAATTTGTGGGCATGAAAGTTTTAGTGAGGAATTTGAGGGTTTACAACCAAAAAAATCAATATGAGGTAGCAGTGATAAGAAGATTAAATTAAGGGTTCATACTAGGAAGGTTAAAAATATTGTTGGTGTTAGTACTCCACTTGTGTTGACCCCTTGTAACATGTTTAAAAGGAAGTATGAGGAAGCAACCTCTGGTCTGCAATAATTATCTACTATTGTCTGCACTATAAATCAAAACCCTGAAGTTGAAATTGGGGCTACCAATCTCTTGAAAGGGAGAGATAGGAAAGGTCATGAACAATGATGAAAAAATAGAAACATAACAAGGTAGGGTATAACCAAGCATAAAGCTCCCAAGGAGCAATAATAGTCAGATAACCAAGAAGAGGAGATATCTGCTAGTCCTCACAACAAACATGAAGAGGGAAACATGAGTAATCCAGAAAACATTTCTATTGAGATACCTTTATAGGAACTATGACTTTTAGGAGCTCAACATCAAGGTACACATTTGGAACAACCACTTTACCCATATCCAACCTAAATCCATTGCACAAGGGAATTCTTAGAAGCCTCTTCCCAAACCAATGCTTGAATAGGGTCCATCCAATGACTAACATAATAACATCTCTAATGGCATGTTTTTGATTGACAATGCCATCCTTTGACCCAAGACCTTGGAAAATTTCTTGGCCATCATACTTGTTATTTGTAGAGGGCTTTAATTGGTCTGATATGTCTTGCTATAGGGGTCATTTCTTGGACTTAGAACCAGAGGGTTGGAATTTTGGGGGTTCCATTGTAATTGCAAGATGGCATGGGCTAGGGTTTCCTTAAGTGAAACTAGGGTTTAAACTTCACGTAGAAAAGCACAACAAATTCAAAGCAATTGAAATGTTATTTGCAAACTGATGGGTTAAATTCTATCATCAATTTTATCTTGAATTCACCTAGTTTTGTATCCATTTCAAGCTTACCTTTTTTCCCTTTTTCCCTTAAGTTTCCATAATAATTGTAAAGGATTGAAGTAAATTAATATGAGCTAAAGGATACAAAACACTTGGTAATTAACTAATCATGAGTACTAATTTTGGTGGGTATTGTGAATAGGGGTTTTTGGAGGTTGAAGGAATGAGTAATGAAGACTTCCTAGAGGATCTTGTGATCTTTCTATTTATTTTCTTTTATTTTTTGTTTAGTCGATGGTTTGGTAATTAGGTTATGTAATTAGTTTTGGAGCATTTAGAAAATAGTAGGTCATAGGCCACTTCACTATTTTCCAAACTAATCTATTATTTTTGGTCATAAACTTCCAAATGGCAAACATATCTAATTTTAATATCCTTTTCTATATTTGAACATATATATATGCTCTCTCTCTCTAGCATGGAAACAATCTTGAAGCTAAATTTAATATAAGAAAAAGACTATTGAAGTGTTGAATCTGTGTACTATGTAAACATCCTCCTCCATTTAGCTGGTTTGGAGAAAGGGCCCACTCCTTATCCAACGTCTGGATTTCTTTTTCTATTTTTATGTGCGAGGTATAATTTATGTTTTCTTAGTGATTTCATATGTTTGTGATTTAATTGAGTTTAGTAATTCTATATGTGTATTAATTGAATTGATTTTAATCAATGTGGTTTTATTTATTAAAGTGTGAATTAAGTTCTCTTTGGAAAAGACTAATTTAATGTGTGGCATGAGTATAGATTGTAGGGAAAATGCATACATATGAATTTGCATTTTGTTTTTAGAACACTAGAATAACCTGCACAACTTTACCGTATCCTGTCACCAGGACACCACAAAACCTATCACCCGATTACTGCAACACCTATCGCTTGAATTGTTTTAATACACCTTTAGCATTACATCCTTTCTATCACTATTGTTAATGTTTGAAAGTATTGTGTAAATTTTAGACACTGATTTCAATTATTTAAATGAGCATTCAAAGGTGTGTGTGTGTCAATTTAGAATAAGGAAGTAATAATTAAAAATAGGATTTTATTAAAGTTGTAGATTAAAGGTGTGTTTAGATTTAATTCCTCGATTAAGAAGTTTTTTTATTTAATACCCAAATGCATTCATCCCCACTTGATTTACTAGTTTCATCCCTTACATAAATAGCCCCAATACCTTTTGTCAGTTTACATTCACCGGATTGACACATAGGAATAAATTGAGGAAAAATCATATCAATTGGATTCATAGAGTTGTTCAACAAGATTATAAGAGAAAAAAGTGTACCCCATTTATAGTCCACATTTTTTCCCTACACAAACGTCAAACCTTAAAAGATGCCCAATTTTCACTTTGACATAGAAAACTAGCATTATATTTAAATTCGATGAAAATTCAGCGCAGGAAGGAGAAAATTTTACTTGCAAGTTTTTGAAGCTTGAAAACCCTAATTCCAAATGTGAAGAGCTCGAGAAACATTGCTACAAATCTCCATATTCTTTAAAAATCTTTGGTGAATTGAATTATTCTTTCATTCCTACTTTTATGGCAAGAAAACCCTTTAATTTGACCACTAAACATTACGTCTACCATTATTGTTCGCTCACATCAACTAGATAGCTCCATCAACTTTGTTAGTAATTTTTAATACTATTTGTTGATCTTCTAGTGAGTTGGATCAATGGATGGCTCAAATGGAGTTGCAAAAGTTTGAAATTTTGAATTTTGTTGATTTCAACATCCAACTAATATGAGTTTTCCATGTGGAAACATTTCCCTGCTATCACTACGAGCTCCACCACACCTTACAAGCCTTAAGAATGTCCTAATATCACCAGACCGTTATCTCGTTATCTCACATGGGTCTACTAGGATAGTGATTGATGGTCATGGGTTGGCAAGAAATGCCCCAGATCAAACTAGTACAATCCAACTTGTGCACTATTTAACCTTCCAAGCCTATGCCCATGTGCTTATCACCTTTATCTGATGGAAGGATGTGATTAAAAAATCATGATTTCCTTTTGACCATGTGTGACATAGGTCCCTTTAGTATCTTAACCTCTAATGTGTCTAAATTCATTGTGAAATTTTTGATAAAATATTTCATTTCTTTAATAGTATTTTGAATGCTCTAGATGAAGCCACATGGTGGTCACCCAGTATTCCTTGCAGTATCAATATCTTCAATATATTCCTCATGGGCTAGCGTGGAATGGTTGAGATTTAATCATTCAAGGAAATTTGAGCCCTTAGATATTGGGCCCACCATCATCATTGCCTCAGAACATATCATGGACCAACAAAGAGATGAGACAAGTGGCACATGCTAACTATCTTGTTGAGCTTTTTGTGAGATTATTTTCATAGAATGGGTTGGCGAGTAATGACTGAGATTTAATCTATTGGGACCAGGCCACTTCTTTAAGCACCTTTTATTGCACGTGCTTCAAGTTACAATTTTAAAATGGGAATCCCTAGGTCAACAAAATGTTAGACTTAGGCATTTTGATTAAAATATTTTAACCACTACCTAAAGCATAAATAAAGACATTAGAAAATTTTCCTCACTTAGACTTAGGACGTAGGCAAAATATTTAAAAGCGCATGTGACCAAATTTCTCTATGAAGATGGGGCCAACAATGTTAATGACTTAAGGCATGACTTAAGTGACTAGAAAAGTGGATGCAAGTCAATGAAAAATTATAATGACACTAGGGATTTTGCATAAATGAGGGTTTTGGGAGGGTTTTAACCCTAAGATTGAACCCTAACGACTAGAAAAAAACCCTAACATTCAAAGAACTAAAAGATAACAATTTTTTTGAAATACAATACTAGAACTAGTAAAATTTTGAAAGTCCCATCATATATTACTTTTATATCATCTATGACTTAAACAATCTCAATTAGGTTGGCCTAAATGAAGCTATGCACCTAAAATATGTAACTCCAAAATGGGTCAACACCAAACACCTCCATGATGGAAAGAAGTGATAGAAAACCACACCAAAGGTTAACTAGGACCCAAATCCACATCACCATGATACTCAACACATTCACAATCCATGAGGTACCTCCACAAATAGTGCTAGCACGCCAAGTTAGCCGAACCCAAACCAACACTACAAGCAACCACATACATGCTTCTTTGGGTCATGCAAACCACACAACACTTAATAGCATCCACACAATATCTCAAAATATTCCATAGTCATCAAAATATTCTACAACTCTATGACAACCACTTGAAACTAAGAACACCATCATTTTGTGCAACTAGACATACTGCCATAGAACAAAACTTACTAGCCAACCTTATGGAACACCTCAACACCTAAAACCTCAAGGGAAGGAAGTTATAAACACTATAATCTTGTTCCCAAATTTGAAAGACAAGAAACCATATTGTAGAGAAATATAGAGCAATCTCATATCTCTCAGACAACTTTCTACCCAGACAAACAAACTATCAAACACAACTTTCACTATAGAAACATTTAAAACTTGAAACTCTAGATATAGGCCCTCTAAAAACCTTTTATCATCATATCCAAAGTGCACAAGCATATCTTCAACCATGAATAAATGTGGAGCACAACATTGCACACACCTCTATCACATTGATCACTCTTTTATTCAAATTTTCTCAAAAGCACTTGGAAATCAAGTGAACCAATTGCAACTACAACACTTACTCATTCCATACATCAATGAAAACATTGATGACAACACCACAACATATTGCAATACACAACAAAAATATCCCTAACTAACTTAGGCTTTCCAATAGACCTTGCAACTATAATGTAGGTTGAAAACAATGAAAACACCAACATTGTCTTGACATCAATGACAACACCCAAACAACTCAAGCTTCCAACAATATTCCCCTCTATCATTGATGGAAACACCAACTCTTTAAATCAATGATGAAAGTAACTTTGCATCAAGCAACACTCCCCCTGATTAGGACATCTTTCACTCTTCATACTCTCATTCTCTTGATCCTAAACACTTTCTCGCACTGTGGTTTTTAGGCCATATTCTCTTCTATGCTATGGTTTTTAACCAACTCTCTCCCAAATGAATCTATCTCTCTCCTGCAATACTCCTTTGAACTATGGCTTTTCAAACACCATTGATCATCCAACTCTCTTTCTTGCATACTTCACATTTTCACTTTTCTTTCTCTCTTTTTTTTATCATACTCTTTTTCTTTCCCCTTTTAACAACATTCAAAGGGCAACACTTGCACCTTTCACACATCATCTGCATAGAATTTTTCTTTTTCTTTTTTTTATTTTGACATCTACATACACCATTTTGACATCACTTGCAACACCAGCAAGAAACTACACTCTCACTTTACTGCACTCTCCCCCCTTAGGGGTGCAAAATGTGCTCCATTTGACTACACCAACTAACAACACTACTACCTACTCCCCCTAAGAGGTAGCCTTCAACATCAGTCCAGGACCAAGAAAGTATATTAAATTCTCACCTAAACAAATGCACCAGTTTATGCATCTACTTGAAAGAGGGAGGGGTAATAACCCCTAAATTTTGTTGGAGATACTCAAATGTATATTTTGGAAGAGCCTTGGTGAAAATATCTACAACTTGGTATTTTATAGGCACATACTCCAACTTCACCTCATTCTCTACAACCTTCTCTCTTAGAAAGTGATACCAGATAGAGATGTGTTTTGTTCTTGAATTCATTACCGAGTTCTTTGAGATATTAATAGCACTTGTATTATCACATAAGATAGAAATAGGTTCATCATATGATACTCTAATATCCTTCAACATTTTCTTCATCCACAAAACCTGTGTGAAGCATGATGTTGTTGCAATATATTTTACCTCTATGGTAGATAATGATACTAAATCATTCTTCTTACTTAACCAAGAAACCAATCTACTTTGAAGAAAGAAAGCACCACCACTTTTAATTCTTTCATCATTTATACAACCTACCCAATTTGCATCTGTATATGCTCTCAAGGAGGAGTTAGTATCCCTAGGATACCACATATTATAGTTTGGAGTGCCCTTCAAGTATCTAAATATCCTCTTTACTATTGCAACATGAGATTCTCTATGATCTTCTTGAAATCCAGCCACACGACAAACTAAATGCATGATATTTGGTCTAGTAGCAATTAAATAGAGTAGTCCACCAATCATTGATCTATATTTTCTCTAATCATCCTAAGGAAATTCATCATTTTTTCTCACTTACAACTAGTAACCATGGGAGTACACACTAGTTTAGAATCCTACATTCCAAACTTCTTCAACATTTCCTTGACATATTTTGACTGTGAAAGAAAATACATTTTTTTTTATTAACTAATTTGTAATCCAAGGAAGAAATTAATCTGCCTACACATTGACATCTCAAACTCTTTGTGCATTTCCTTTGAAAACTTCTTGTGCATGCCTTCATTTACTCTAAATATAATTCCATCCACATACACTAGAACAATCAAGATTTTTTCTCCTTCAACCTTGAAGTAAAGGTTTCTATTTGCAGTACCTTTCTTGAATCCTTGATGCAACAAGTACTTATCCAACCTTGCATAACAAGCTCTAGGAGCTTGTTTGAGTCCATACAATTCCTTCTTCAATTTAAAGACCATATCAAGATCATTTGATAACTAAAATCATTATGGTTGTTCATTGTACACCTCTTCTTCCAACACACCATTCAAGAATGTAGAATTTACATCTATTTGATATACTTTGAAGTCTTTATGTGTTGCAAAAGATAAAAACATTCTAATGGATTCCATCCTTTCCACCAGAGCAAATGTCTCCTCAAAATTTATTCCTTTTACTTGTGAGTAACCCTTACACACAAGTCTAGCCTTGTTTTTGATAACTTTTCCATCCTCATTCAATTTGTTCCTGAAAACCCATTTAGTTCCTATCACATTCTTATTTGTTGGTCTTGGGACCAATTCCCAAGTGGTGCAGCCACTGAAGGAGGGTCCTTAAAGAGAAAAATTTGGACCATGCAACAAGAATTACATAATAGAAGCAACACCAAATATGGAGGCAAATGTAGATTCAAACATTCTTATTATCATAAACTTCATTTACAAATAGCTAGCAACATCCAGGTTTATAGATTGGGCTCACAAGCCTGACTTAACATGTTTAACATACAATATTCCTATATGCTCCTTAATTAAGTTGAAATCTAACATGTCAAATCTAATATTCATCCCACTACCTTTCTAATGATCTATTACAATGACTTATATCACATCTTGAGGTCTTGAATCATATGCATTAGCCAAATATTATTATAATCTCCAATGAAAGAAAATGTAATGTGTGCATGAATAGGTCAGCCTTAAAATTGAATTTCTCCTCAATAGGTGCATAGGATGAAGTGTGGACCTATAATTAAGGTCAGGGACACTCCATGGAACAATTTGAATCACACTATCAAGATCCGTAAGTTGCAGGAAAGATCCACAAGTGATCAAACCAGTCATTAGGCTTGAAAATTATTCCAGTGTTGGTCCAAGAAACTGTCACTAAATCCGGAAGTGATAACTTTCCAGAAAAGGATCCAATCACACTCAAATCTTGGAAGAAGGAAAATGAACATGTCCATGATGAAAACATAAATATGTGAGGTTTGGTGAGAAAATATGATCAATCTACAAACTTGAACTGAAGAAGAACAAAAACTGAAAGAGAATATTTTTGGTTGATGCAAGATTGCCAAGGACCAAGGATGCTCCAGCATTAGACATCTGGGGTTATTTGAAAAGTGATTCTCTCACTTTTCTATGGAAAAAGGGAAACCAATACAGTCTACCTCAACCTAATAAATCCAAGAAGAATCCTCCATTGGTCTTCCTTTCCACTTCACAAGATATTCTTTATACTATCTTTTATGATTTTTCCTTCCATCTCTTCAATCTCATCTGATTGTTGTTTAGGAAACTGATTCTCTAGTCATGCTTTACTATCTTCACTAAATTCTGCTTCATGGTACTGATGTAGATCTACAATGTTGAATACAGGTGATATACCCATGTCATCGGGTAACTCCACTTCATATGCATTTCCTAATTCAAATTTCTTCAAAACCCTATAGGGTCCAAACTTCCTCATCTTTAGCTTATTGTATGCTCCAACTGGAAATCTTTCCTTCTCAAATATACCATCACTTCATCTCCAACTTTGAACTCCTTATGTATCCTCTTTTCATTTGCTCGCTCCTTATACTTCTGGTTGATGTCTTCCAATTGTTGTTTTACTTGAGTATGCACTTTCTCCATATGTTCTACAAATTATTTTTCTTTTGCACTCCTTTTATCTTCCATACTAATGTCTCTCAACTCTGATATACCTCTAGGATGAACTCCAATAACAATCTCAAAAGGTTTCTTTTTGGTACTCTTGTTCACTGAATTATTGTAAGCAAACTCTGCTTGTGCAAGGACTAAGTCCCAACTTCTGGTCTTCTCTCCAACCAAACATCTCGAAAAATTCCCCAAACTCCTATTTACTACCTTTGTATGTCCATCAATCTGTGGATGAAAAGTAGAATTAAACTTCAAATCTGTCTTTAATTTCTTCCAAAATGTCCTCCAAAATTAACCAACAAACTTTGTATCTCTATCTGAAACAATAGTCCTAGGTAATCCATGTGATCTAACCACTTCCTTGAAAAATAAGTCTGCTACATGTACTACATCTATTGTCTGCTTACAAGGCATGAAATGTGCCATTTTAGAAAGTCTATCCACCACCACAAATATAGAATCATTACCTCTTTGTGTCTTCAGAAAACCAAGTATGAAATCCATGCTAATATCCTCCCAAGGTCTCTCTGTGACTATCAAAGGCTTATACAATCCAACATTCTGACTACTTCCTTTTGCTACTTGAAAAACTTTGCAACTCTGCACAAATTTCATAACATCCTTATGAATATGTGGCCAAAAGTAATTCTCACTTACCAATGCTACTATCTTATCAATTCCAAAGTGTCCTACCAATCCTCCACTATGTTTTTCTTTCACAAACTTATCCCTCATTGAACTTCGGGGTATACACAACTGATTTCCTCTAAACAAAATATCCTCTTGAATGAAATAATTCAACTATTGACTCCTATCCTTCAATATTGGTTCTTTACAAGCTCTCCAAGGTTTTGGAAAATTTGGGTCTTTCTCATACAAGTTCTTCAATTCATCAAAGCCTAATACCTCCACTCTCATCTCTGTCAATAAATTCCTTATCCTACTCAAAGCATCAACAACTTTATTTGAATTTCCACTCCTATGTTTAAAAAAAAAATGTGTAACTCTACAAGAATTCCACACTTCTCATGTGTCTTTGATTCAAATTACCTTGACTGTTCAAATATTGCAACGCCTGATGATTCGTATACAACACAAAATCCTTAGGCAACAAGTAATGTCTCCACTTCTTCAAGGATTGAACTATGGTATAAAACTCTTGATCATACACTAAATATCTTCTCCTAGCCTCATTCAATTTCTCACTAAAATAAGCTACTAGTCTTCCTTCTTGACTCAGTACTACTCCAATTGCATTTCCACTTGCATCACAGTCTACTTGAAATAACTTATTAAAGTCAGGTAAAGCCAACATAGGCTGCTTAGTCACTTTCTATTTCAACAACTCAAAACTCTGATCTACTCTAAATGTCCACCTAAAATCCTTCTTATCTCTTCTCATGGTTTCCATCATAGGACTACAAAAAGAACTGAAATTCCTAATGAACTTTTGATAGAAACTAGCCAATCCATGAAATGATCTTACCTCTCCAATGCTTTCTGATGTATTCCATTCAACAATTGCTCTTACTTTCTCAAGATCCATCTTCAATCCATCCACGGATATCACAAATCCCAGATAGACCAATTCTTCCTTCATGAAACTACACTTCTTAATGTTTATCAGCAACTGCTCTTCCCTCAACCTCTGCAAAACTTGTCTTATATGCAACAAATGTTCTTCTCTAGTCCTACTAAAAATTAAGATGTCATCCAAGTAAACAATCACAAACTTACCCAATAATTTCTTCAATACCTCATTCATCAGCCTCATGAAAGTACTCAGTGCATTTGTTAGTCTAAAAGGCATCACCAACCACTCATACAATCTTTCATTTTTCTTGAATCTTGTTTTCCACTCATCCCCTTCTTTGATTCTGATATGATGATATCCACTCTTCAAATATATCTTTGTAAGGTATTTGGCTCCACTCAAACAATCCATAATATCATCCATTCGGAGCAAAGGAAATGTATACTTCATTGTGATTTTATTGATGGCTCTAGAGTATGTACACATCCTCCATTCTTCATCCTTCTTATGTACTAACACAACAGGTATTGCACAAGGACTTAAGCTTTCTCTAATCAAACCCTTCCTCAAAAACTCTTGCACTTGTCTATTCAACTCTTCATTCTCTTTCAGTGTCATTCGGTGTGCTACTTTATTAGGAAAACTAGCTCCAAGAAATAGATCCATGCAATGAATAATACTCCTCGCAAGTGGTAATCCATCAAGTACATTATCTAAAATGATCTCTTCATATTTTTCTAGCATCTCCTTTATCTCCTTTGGTTCTTCTACATGCTTCAAGTCTTTAGCCTTCTTAGGAACCAAGGCATATCACATGTTCTCATGTCTCAATCCATCTAGAAATCTCCTTCCATCAACCAACCAAATTCTAGCACTTGTACAAACCTCAACCCTAGGAACATCCTCCAATGGCAACAAAGTATGCTTTATCCCATTAGCAACAATGGTATATGTATTCTTCTTTCCATCATGAATGGCCTATCTATCATAATTTCAAGGCCTTCCCAACAAAACATGGCATACATCTATAGGCATGATATCACACAAAACTTCATCATGATAATTTCTTATCTTCAATTTCACCAAACATTGTTCACTTACCAGTATCTTATGCTCATCTTGAATCCATGCTATCTGATAGGGCTTCAAGTGTTTCAATCTTTCCAACTTAAATTTGGTCACCATTTCTTTAGAAACTAGGTTCTCGGAGCTTCCACTGTCACAATCACTCTACAACATTTACTAGCTACCTTGCATCTAGTCTGAAACAAATTCTCTCTCTACAACGGTTTCTCCTCCATCTCACTTTGACATAGTACTCATCTTTTCACCAACACTTCTCTATCTTCGAGTTTATTAGATGATCTGACATGATCCTCCTCAACAAAGGTTGTTCTTCTATTGTTCTCTATCTTTCTACTTGTCTCTCCCTAATTACATTCAAATGCCATATGTCCTCCACCATGTTTAAAATAAGTTCCCTTGAATACTCTTTTCTCCTGTCCTCTATCATCTTTTCTATAACCCTCATTATGGTAACCACCATATCCTCCTCTTTGGTAAGAGTTTCCATCATCTCTATGGTGCGAATTATCATTCTTATTGACCTCCTTATCCTTATTCTTATCTGCAAAAGATCCTCTTCCTCCTCCAGTAAAAATTCTTCCTCTCTTAAATCTTCCACCTCTCCCTCTCTATATCTGCTCATGTCTTTTATTCAACTTCTCTTCTTCTTTTAGGGCATATTGATATGCCTCCTCCACACTTTGCAACTTGATCAAACTTATCTCATCCTGTATAGATGGTCTCAAGCCATTTACATATCTGGCTACTTGCTCGATCTCATTCTCTGAATTTCTAGATCCGATATTCAACTTGTAGAACTCCTTAGTATACTCTGTCACACTTAATGCCTTTTGCTTCAAATTTTGCAACTTCTGGAACAAACTGATCTGATAATTTGTAGGCATAAACTTTGTCTTCAACTTGTTCACCATCTGATCCCATGATTTTATTTTCTCCTTTCCTCTTCTTTGCCTATTTATCTGCAAATGTTCCCACCAAAGGGATGCATGTCCTTTCAAATTTGTACAAGAAAATTTCACCTTCTTATCTTCAATGGTATCTTCAAAATCAAGATACTTTTCCATCTTCATCATCTAATGTAGTAATTCATCTGAATCCAACTTACAACTATAATCTGGTGGATTGAAATGTGGCTTAGTATTTTCTCTAGTTAGGGCTCTTATGAACCTCTCTTCTCCCTGATCTAGGACAAGATTTTCTCTTTCCCTTTCTTCCTACTCTTCTACCTCTTCATCACTCACATCATAAACTAGTCAACCTCTCCTCTGGGCCATTTCAACTGCTTCCAATCTAGCAGCAATTCCTCTCAACATCTCCATCATAGTTGGGTCTGCATTTCCACACACTCCATTTCCTCTACCATTTCTTCTTCCTACCATCTTTACACAAGTCCTCTACAGCTACAGGTTGGATCCTTAGTCTGCCACCCCACAACAAATCTTCAATAGGACTCCACGAATTCTGGCGATCTCTCACGGATTGAATCTCACTCTAATACCAAACTGGTGCAGCCATGGAAGGAGGGTCCTCAAAGAGAAAAATCTAGACTATGCAACAAGAGTTACACAACAGAAACAACATGGAATATGGTGGCAAATGTAGATTCAAAAATTCTTATTATCAAAAAATTCAATTACAAATAGTCAGCAACATCGAGGTTTACAAATTGGGCACACAGACCTAACATAACATGTTTGACATACAATATTCCTATATGCTCCTTAATGCGAGCTCAAATATAACATATAAAATATAATATCCATCCAACTACTTGTCTATTGATCTATTATAATGATTTATATCACATCTTGAGGTCTCGAATCATTTGCATCATCCAAAGATTATTATAATTTCCAATGAAGGAAAATGTAATGTGTGCATGAATAGGTCAACCTCAAAATTAAATTTATCCTCAACAGGTGCATAGGATGAAGTGTGGACCTATAATTAAGGTCAAGGACACTACATGGAATAATTTGAATCACACCATCAAGATCTGCAAGTTATGGGAAAGATCCACGAGCGATCAAACTAGCCGCTAGGCTTGAAAATTATTCCAGTGTTAGTCCAAGAAACTGTCACTAAATCCAGAAGTGATAACTTTTTGAAAAAAGATCCAATCGCGCTCAAATCTTGGAAGAAGGAAAATAAACATGTCCACGATGAAAACGTAGATCCATGAGGTGTGGTGAGAAAATATGATGAATCCACCAACTTGAATTGAACAAGAACAAAAATTGAAAGAAAATATTTTTGGTTGATGCAAGATTTCCAAGGACCAAGGATGCTCCTGCATCACCAAGTTTGATTCTTCTCAATCTATTCTAATTCATCTTTTAGAGCTGTGATCCAATTCTCATCTTTGCATACCTTAATCAATATTTTAGGTTCCATCTCTTAAAGTAAGCATAAACTTATTTGTTCCTCTATTGTAGCTACTTTTCTCCTTGTGAACATGCCTTTCCTCTTATCTCTAATGATATGATCTTCAAAATGGTTCTTTTGCACATACTTAGGAGTCTTAGGGATATTTTTTGGAGCTTCTTCCTCTTCAACCATCATCTCTTTTTCCTTTTCTTCATCCTTTTATTCTTCTCTACAAAGGGATTCATCATATTCATATCCTTCTATTAGTACTAAAATCTATAGTGGTTCTTCATCCACATTAACACTTGCACTTTCAACAATTTTCTTTGGCCTTTTATTATAGCATCGGTAAGCTTTAATTCTTGTAGAATATCCAAGGAAGATTCCTTCATCAAACTTTGCATCAAAATTTCCTAATTTTTCTTCATCTCTTCTGATATAGCATTTTCTTTCAAAAACTTTATATGAGGTTCACCATACCATAACTCATAGGGAGTCTTTCAACTATTCACTCTTGCTTGATCTCTATTAAGAATGTATATTGTAGTATGAATAGCTTCTCTCCAATATATATTTTGTAGATATGTTTCCTTCATCATTGTCCTAGATGCTTCTTAAAATATTCTATTCTTCCTCTCTACAACTCCATTCTGTTGAGGAGTCTAGGAGTTGACAAATGCCTCTTTATTCCATGATCTTCACAAAAACTATTAAACTCATTGGAGGTGAACTCACCACCTCTATTAGACATTAAGCACTTTATTTTTTCATCCATTTCATTCTCAACCATATACTTAAATGCTTTGAACTTATCTAGAGCTTTTGATTTTTCTTTAAGAAATGTTACTCAAGTCATTCTAGAATAATCATCAATCAATAACATGAAATTCCTATCACCATATGAAAATTTTATTCTGGTAGGTCCACATGGGTCTATATGCACCAACTCCAAAGGACCTATGGTAGAATATTCTTTAGTCTTGAACCTCTTCTTACTCTTCTTTCCAAACTGACACTCCTTACACATTACATCTATAGGCTTTATAATCTTTGGTAGATCTTTCAAAACATCAATAGAACTGATCTTCACTAGGCTATCAAAATTGATGTTACCCATCCTTCTATGCCATATCAAATGTTCATTTATTTGAGACATAAACCATTTAGCACCACTACCTTTGATATGATAATCAATATCTTTTATTCTTGTCCCTACAAAAACAAAAGTTCTAGATCTTCATTTTCTGATTTCACAACCATAATTCTAAAACAAAAGATTATATCCTTTGCTACACATTTTTCCTACACTTAAAAGATTATGTCAAAGACCCTTGACATAAAGATCATTTTTTTTATGCTTGCCATCAAAACTAATTGAACCTTTTCTACAAATCTTAGCAGATAATCATCACCAAACTTAACAAGACTACGATCATACCTTTGAAGTTTGAAAAAATTACTCTTATCACCTATCATATGATTTGAGCATCCACTATCAATTTTCTAGCAATTCCTCTCATCTCTTGCATGAAAATCAGTCACCATATTTACTTCAATGTTATGATCTATCATTAGAGCTTTTTCCTTCACACATCTTTTAGAATTAGTTCCAAATTTTAGAGACATGAAAAATAATTCATCACTGACCTCATCAGGATAGTTAGATTCTTCATCATTAGACACACCATTATCTCTTTCAACATAATAACTCTTCTTGACAAATTTTCCTTTATGAACCTTAGGTTTGTCATTTGCAATTTTGATTAGACATTTAGAAGCATAATAACCTACCTTCCACAATTGAAACACTTAAAGAGTAACTTACCTTTGTTCTTGCCAATGCCCTTTTTCAATCTCCTTACAAAATTTTATTTCACCTCATCAAGATCATTTGGATCTGATTCATCATCCTTCTTTGGTTTGCAATCTTTAAAGGTGGTTTATTTATTTATAGCATCTTGACCAAACTCTCTCAATTCATAAGAAATTAAAGCACCAAACATCCAATATCTAGAATAATTATCCAAATTTTGAGCTTCCTCAACAGTAGAAACTTTAGAACTATAAGTTTTAGGAAGAGTTCTTAATACATTTTTCACCACTTTAGTTTCTTCTAGCTTTCCACCAAGAACATTGATGACATTGGAAATTTCATCAACTATGAGCATGTAGGTAGTAATATCTTCATCTTTAGACATCCTTATGGTTTCAAATTTAGCTTTTTAGTTCTAAATCTTTGCTTTTTTTACTTTATTGTCTCCTTCATAAATGCTTTCTAATTTTTTCCAAACATCTTTAGTAGATTTCAGACTTATCACCTTTCCAAGTTTAGAATCGGAGAGACCAATTAGAATAGCATTCCTTACCTTACCATTTCTCTCATATTACTTTATTTCATCGTCACTTTTTAGACCAACAACAAGCATAGTGTATCATTTTTCAACTAACTACCAAACACCAAATCCAAGAGAGACCAAAAAGGACTCCATCCTAGCTTTCCAATAATCATAATTTGTTCCATCAAACATAAGAGATTTGAAACCCTTCTTGTGTGCCATCTAGATCTACCTCAAGTGGTTAAGCTTTCTCCAAGGAACCATAAATTTGATACCAATTGCTAGATGCACAGGACAAGGGAGAGGGGGGGTGGGTGAATCAGTTGTATACTTAAAACATTACAACCCTCAATAGTTTTTCAAACTCTTATAAACCATTAAACCCTTATTATACATTAGCAGAATGTAAAAATATTAAATAGTAATGAAAACACATCCAAACACATAAGAAAACTAGATTTATGTGGAAAACCCAAGAAGGGAAAAACCATAGTGAAGATTATCTCAAATATATATGAATTGCAACATTGAATATAATTAGGCTCACTACAAAGGGATCACTACCCAAAAAAAGGAGAAAGGATCACTATTTAGTGGCTCACAACCAAGAAGAAAGAAGATAGAAGAATACTATTACAAAGAGATTCACTATTTCAAGGAAACATGGGAAATCCACCATTGAAAATTTATTCCATCTGCAACCTTTCAGTGCCTCTAGTAACTTCAAGCACACTAAAAATGTAGACCGTTCTACTCACTGCATTGGCATCATAGGAATTAAGTTCACACTTAATGAAATTCACATCTTCAACACACATTCTATAGATCCACACACATCTCTAACAATTTATCTTACTTATATATCATCCACAACTTAAACAGTCTCAATGAGGTCAACCTAAATGAAATGTATGCACCTAAAACATGCAACACTGAAATAGGTCAGCACCAAACACCTCCACAATGGAAATAAGTGAAGGTTGACCACACCATGGGTTAACTAGGACCCAGATCCACATCACCATGCTACTCAACACATTCACAATCCACGAGGTACCTCCACAAATAGTGCTAGCATGCTAGGTCAGCCAAACCTTAACTAACACTACAAGAGACAACATGCACACTTCTCTAGGTCATGAAAAACATATAAAAACACTTCATAGAATCCACACAACATCTTATAATATTATAGAGTCATCATAATATTCTAAAACTCTACCATAACCACTTGAAACTAAGAACACCATCATTTTGTGCAACCATACATACTGCCATAGAACACAACTTACTAACCAACCTTTTGGAAAACCTCAACACATAGAACATCAAGGGAAGTAAGTTAAAGACAATATAGCCTCATTCCCAAATCCACAAGACAAGAAACCTTGCTACGGAGAAATGTGGAGCAATTTCATTTCTCACAAACAACCTTCTACCCAAATAGTCAAACTGTCAAACACAACATTCACTACAAAATTATCTAAAAAATAAAACTCCAAATTTAGAACCTTTAAACACCTTTGATCATCATATCCAAACCACACAAGCATATCTTCAATCATGAAGAAATGTGGAGCACAACATTGAACACATATCTATCACATTGCTCACTATTTTATTCAAATTTTATCAAAAGAACTTGGAAACCAAGTGAACCAACTACAACTACAATGCTTACTTTCTCCATACATCAATGACAACACTAATGAAAACATCACAACACGGTGCAACACACACCAACAATCTCCCTAGAACCAGCTCAGGCTTCCAACAGACCCTACAACTACACTATAGGTTGACAAGAATGACAAAACCAACAACATTGTGTTGACATAAATAACAACAACCAAACAACTCAAGCTTCCAATAGGGAGTAGAGGCTCAACCTATTAGGGGAAAAAATATATATCACATAAACACCATAGCCAAATATCCACATCAAAATCCACAAACCACCATGCACCATCAACCACCCCTATCCCTCTATAAACAAAACCAATATTTATATAAATAAGGGATACTCACATCCCTAAAAATGGCCACTATGCACAAGATATGGGATACTCTTATCTATGTATAAGAATGGGTACTCATACCCTAAAAATAAAGATTCCCCTATTTGTGGGAGTCACACGCACTCAAACCCATTGTACATGGAGGATCAAATTTTGAATCTTCACAAGAGGGGGTCAACTCCCCTATAAAGCACACAAAGAAAGATAACACACAACACATAACATAAAAGAGAATATGACCAAAAAAGGAAAAAAACCCAATACAAAATTCTCAAAATCAAACACATTTACTTAACATTTAACCATTAAAGAGGGTAAAGTTTCCTACCTCAAGCTTTATCTCACTAATGGTGGAAACCATAGATGTGACTCCTTATTCCTCCAAGCCTTATCCTTCCACTCCTCTTCACCACACACAATCTCTCCATCTCTCCTTAAGAAAACTCACAAAATCTCCAAATCACAAAGAAGAAAAAATGAGCAAGCAATCCCCTCTCCTCTCCATGAAAGGAGAATTTTAAAGGGATGGGACAAGTAACTTCCTCCCAAAACTACCACAACCACCAAACCACCTCCCCATTTTTTCCACATTAGAAAGTGAGATATTGAGGAGGGCCTAAACACTTATATAAAGTCACAAATGGTAAAAATAACCTTCTAACCCCTATACCTTAGCCCTGGGCTATTTTTCCAACATAAAACACATCCTAAACCCATTTAAATCGCTTAAAAATCCATTTTAAAACACAAGATTAAAATTTACACAAGATACAATAAAAATTCTACTCCACATCATCACACAACATGAAAATCAAAATTTTTACATGGCCAATGAACCTTAGGACTAGATCCAACATAACATAGGTAAGACAGATCAAGTGGCTAAGTTGTCTCTGTCAACTGTTGACATCAAAATCTACCTATACACTCATCACACAGTGTTAGTACCATATCCAAGTCATATAGGTGAAGAATATCAATTATGTAAAATAATATTTCAAGAATAATAGTCAATTGGAAATCCAACAAACAACATCAAGTAGTGATTAATCATATAATGCATTATTTCAATAACATTACTTCAGTCTCTACCTAATTTAAATCCTTAAAATCCACAAGTAATATTAAAATATAATATTTTTACCTTAATATCACCTACCCACACATTCATATTATGAAATATCCCAATAGTAACTCCAGCTAATAATAATAAAATAATTGTTTCAAACGCCTCCTAACACATAATACATCTTGTTTATTATACTAATAATAATAATAATGAAAACCCATTGTAACTAGGTATCTTGATCAACACATACTTAATCAGTGAAAGAAAATTCATCTATTTATCACAAAAAAATCACAATACTCATTGTATATATAAAGTTGTCAGATATTCATATCCTGAAAAATGATCATCTTTAATGTATAGAAACAATCATCACTCTCAAATGTAGGCACAATATCCTAACATAGAAGCATATAAACCATTAAATAGGAACCATCAAAGATACTTAGAAATAATAGGATTGTGGAAAGGAGGGGTCTCACAATCAACCTCTCTTTGGTTTCCACATGTCCATGAGAGATATGATACTAAAGAAAAAATGATGTTGAGAAGGTCTAGGAAAATGACATATGGAACGTTCTCATGAACTGTATGAATTCGTGAGCTTTTTAAGGTGGGCTACATTTCAAACTCTAAATGTACTAAAGGCTAACAAGTGTCCTCTACTGATGTCATATACCTTTTTTTTATGAATCTTCCTAGCAGAACTACTTTGGTGATGTGTGAAGGTGACTTTGATGTGATGTATTATGATTGGCCAATACTTTTCAATATAATACAAACTTCGTCAAAGAGATTTGCATCATCAATCTTATTTCCTCCTAGTAGATCTATGGCTTGAATTCAAGTTATATAATGGATAGTGAATGACATGTTCATGGGAGACCAGTGATAATGATGTAGAGGCATCCCAACAACCAAACCTGATTCTTAGAGCTAAAAGATGGAAATTTAATGCAATGTATTACTATTTACATGTGGAGGAATGCCTCCCATACTACATTAATTGTAAAAACTAACTTTTGTTATGACATTCTTGACCAAATTTCATGGTGGATCTAAGGGGGGTTTTCACTTCTGCACTTATAAACTCATCAATGAGGAGGCATGGTGTGATGTCTGGGTCATTTTTTATGAGCTTTCAACTCAGGATTTGAGAGCCTTGATGTCTACACCTAATCTGAATTGATTTTCCTCTGGATGATAACCCTAGTTGAGTTAGGGTTTGATGATAGATAATCTTATTTATACATGAACTATAAAGGTAAGCATTGTATTCAATTCAAGGTTTTTCTTGTGGGCTCTTCCCTAGGGTTTTCTTTGGAAGATATTTTAATCCTTGCATGTTACAATAATAAAATTGGCTTATTCCTCTATATTAATGAATATTATTCAATTTACTTCGTTTATCTTCTAGAGATGTTGTGTATTCCTTTTACCTTCATATATGAATGTTACCTCATTATCTTTTGTGCATGCATGTTGTGTTAGCTAGGTTTTTTTGTGTGTTTGAGAATGTTTTCCTTTCCTTCCAACATATTGCTAAACCTTCATAATTACCCTTAGAAGCTAGTAAAATAGAGAATTATGTAAGTATTTTAGTTATTTTCATTGATTTCCTATGTATTTCAAGCAAGAAGAAACATCCTTATATTGGTGCATCACATCCCGTTTCCCTTTTTTATGCATTCATTCTATCCCATTTCCCTTGTGAGTTGATTATAATAGGGTTAGTGGTAGGTTTAAATGTGTTGGATTGGTCCAACACATTTGCACTTGGATCAAAAAAGGAAGTCGGATTTCTCTAAAAACTTGACCTCATCTTGTAAGGTCCCACACCTTAAGGTCATTTCATTATATGATTATAATGGTGAGCCCATGTTCAATAGAGTGCATTTTTGTGAGATAACAATAATCATTCATATCAAACTTGCATCAATCAAGAAGGTTTTAGAAGGTGAGTTAAGTCATGATATATGTTCTTATATTGATGAAAATGAGACTAACTTTTTGTTGCAGTTGTAGATGCTTGATGAAACTCAACTTGAGAAGATACAGGATAACCAATAAGACCATGTAGAGGTTATCTTAGAGCCTTATAAGGGAGTATATTCATGATTTTTCTCATGTTGATCTAATGCATTCAAATGACTTATCTAAGGCATTTTTTTTATTGTGTTTTCATGGTTCTAGTCTTTTTAATAATGATTTTAACCTTGATTCTCATGTCTTTGATGATGATTTTCAATAATGTGATGAGGAAAATAGCTTATCTCATGATAAAGAGGATTCTCAAGCCATACCAATCAACAAACAAGATGACTTGCCACCTCCTTCATTGGATGAAACTAAAAAGGTGCTTGATCTATTATTAGATTTGAGTAAAGAAATGCCAATTCATGGATATTCCATATGCATATAAGAACTTGCATCATGTGATTCATGTAGATTTCATCCATTTAATCCACATCTAGAAGTAAGTTGTCTTGATTTCTTGCTAGCTTGGAGATTTCCTTGGTATGTAAGGTTGATTTTAAGCATTTTTCTTTGAGAATTCAGAAATATGATGATATTTGTGATGATATTTATGCTTCATAAAATTTAAAAGACATGTTTATGACCTAATTTGTTATTCCTAATGAAGTTCAACATTATTATTTTTGTATAGGACTAGTGATGATTATAACAAGGATGAAATGATTGATATTTTACCTCTTGAAACTTATTGTAATAGTATTAATGGGTATAGTACACCACCAATAAATATTTTCTTCTTATGGTATGCATCTACTTGAAGAGAATTGAGTGGTGGACCATGAGATAAGACCTCAAGAATGTGAAATCACTATGCATGAGCATGTAACTACAATTGTAAATGTATTGGATCAGGTTGTACATTTCTCTTCCCCTTTGCATGTTGATAGTTTTTAGTTTGAATAAGTTGCATTGAGCTATAAAAATGCCTCTGGATGAATCATGATCATAGAGAGTTGCCACAACATCTGATTTTACATACTTTGTACCCATAATTTGAACAAAACTTCTTAATTTTTATTTTCTGAGTACAAAAACAAGTTTGCATTCCTTTGAACCATATGGGGTGGATTATTATTGTTACATGTAATGAAAAATAAGCTAACAAGCACCCCATATGCTTGTTGTTCCTTTTTTACATAGTTTGAGTTTTGTTAAGTTAGGTAGGTGTCTCATTAGCTAGTTTCCCTTTGAGTTTTAGTAGCTGGTTTCATTTTTTCTTTGTCCCTACTAGTTAGTTGGATAGTTGGTGATGTTGGCTTAATTTTTTATTTTTCTTTTAGTTAGTCTAGTCTATTTTTTGGGTTTAGTTTTGGCTCTATGTTGTTTTTTTCTCATTTCCTAGGTCCTAGGGTCCTACTTTTCCAATTGGATGCATATTTATTGATGGAAAAGGGAAATGTTTGTATGGGTAAATGATGTAACCGCTACTTTTTAGACGTTTGTAGATATTTATTGATAAGAAACCAATCATTTTTGTAGAAATTTTAGTTTACATCATTCATATTAGGTTTTTTGTTTATTAGTCCAACTATGAGTTAAGGTGATTTTATGTACTTGAGATGATGTTTTCTTGAAATATTATATATTCTCAAAAATTAATTCTTCCCAAATATTGCTAGAATGAGTAGTTATAGGTAGTTGTTGGGTGAAAAATACAAATATTTTTCTTTCTAGGTCACCATCATGGCTTAACCTAGGAGTTGTTTTCTCCTTATAAACTATCCTTAATACCTAACCAAGAAGAAAATCTTATTTCTCAAAAGTTGAGAAAGATCCATGAGACAATGAGTTAAGAAATCAAAAGAAAATAAAAAGGAAAGTAATGATATATCACGAGAACTCAAGATATGGGTGATCCAAGAAATTTCTGTCAAGGTTGTGGAAATATGACTAGTAGTAGAGCAAAGCCTTGGGTGGGGTTAGTGATATCTCCATCGAGACTATGAATGCTTGGCTAGTAATAGAGCTATGTCTAGGTGATCATTTTAAAGAAAACACAAATTTAGGTAGCCTAATCTCTAGTTTGTGGTAACAAGTTCTTGTATGCTTAAGGAAAGGTAAACTAATCATAATCACACATTTGGATTTGATAAGCATAATACATTGTAATTTAATCATTCTTACTCTTAGTTTTTTCTAGTAGTCACTCTTCTTTTGTGATTGATTAGGCTAGGATTTTAAATTTTTGGTGGGTCTTCTACCTTAAAATTCTTTGGAGCATTTTTTATTTGGTTGTAATTTGTTGTGCCCTCTCACACATGCCCCATACTTTGCATCAAAAAAATAGGGACCCCCTCTTGATTTGATTAGAATTCTTTAGTAAATATTTTCAAGGCTCTATGGTTCCAAGTTTGGTTTCAGTGCTTGGATGCTATCATTTGATGTTGTTTAATCAATATAGTGCTTATTTTTTCATTGATGGTCTTTTCTTTCTATTTTTTCAAGGGGATTGTTTGAATTGAGGATGTTTTTATGATTGGTTATATATGTCAAATGAGACTAATTTAAGGAAAATCATTGATTAAAAGTCTATTGTTGGCTTAGATGAGGCCCTAAAGTCTTCGTGCAATCCTTCCCAATCATCTAAAAATTCTAAAAGAATCCTTTTAAAACCTTTAAAATCCTTTTAATAATTAAAAATAATGTGTAAACCATTGGTTTGAAATTAAAAATGGAGGAAATGAAACTTATGAAAATTTACTTTTAATCTAGACCATTTGATCTCCATCTTCAAATATTGGCCCTTGATGGTGCATTTAGTAATGCACTTTTTATTTTCTAGTTTTCCATGTTACCTTTCATATTAAATTTGACAATCTCATTTTCTTTGTATTTTTAATGTCATGAGATTTTGGGTAGCTTTTTGAGGGTTTTTAGCATTAAAAAGGGGAATTCTTTTATATTTTAGGCATCTAACCTCCTCATCATAATCCTACACTTGTGGAGAAAGATATTGGGAGAAATATATTATATATTACATAATTTACTTCTATTTTTATAAAAAAATTATGTCTTGCAAACTAATTAAAATTGTTGTTTTATTGTTGATAATTATAATCAACAACTTTGAAAAAAAATCATTTCTTTTATTTGAATGATAAATATGAGGATGGATAATTTTATAAAGTGATGTAAATAATATTTTATGAGGATTTTGATGCTTTTCATGTTTTCTTAGAGATTTAGGATGTAAAGTATAAGACTAAGAATTAAAGAAAAAATGAAAATTAGAACGTTGGATATGAGATTTTGATGAAGGAATTGGAAGCTTACTCATAATGTGAAATGTAAAAATCACTTTTGTAAAAGGAGGAATTTTCTTCATTTTAATACGGGAGGAATCTAGGAGAGAAAAAATATTGAAGAGAAGGAAAAAAAAAAGATAAAAAATGATAATTTTCAATGTGAATTTCTATTGGATGTTTACCTATAGCTTGCTAGTTCTTCATTGTAGATGGCGATGTATCCATATTTTATATTTCAAAACTTGGATAGTTTTGTGAAATTCAATAAAACTATTAATTTTTAACATCTTTTATAATATATTTATCAAATTTTGTTTAATACTTGTGTATGCAATATGGTATATTATGCAATTTCTTTGTCATTTTCATAAAATTCCTTAGGATTTTGCACTTATGGTTTTTGTAATTGTGTGGAATACTAGTTATGGCATTGTAAGTTAATTAAATTTTTCACTGAACCTTCCAAGATAAGGAATGGTAAATTAGATGCAGATCTCCTCCTCTTTATTTTTAGTTCATTTCTTCTCTACTCTTCAAAAATTTGCATCACTTGCATCACACACATCTATCCTTTCTATCTTATCAACCTTCAACATCTCAACTCATACTTATACCATCCTCAACTATAAAAACTTTCTCCAAGGTCAAAAATACATGTTTCACACTTAGCAATTTCAAATTAGCTTAGTATTAAATATTCTCGTGGTGGATAGGAACAAAATTAGACCAAAGAAACACTTAAATATGACCCAAATTAAATATCACATGCCACCTTACACCTTCATTAACACTTGAACATCTTCAAATGTAGTGTAAACACTAGGTTAGTCATTACCCATGAAAACAAATTAAACTTTGAATTACGTGCACTTCCTTTGATTAGTCCAAAGCTTTCTGAAAACAAACTTAACTTGAACGTGACTATAGAATATCCTAGAAACCTAAAAAATCCTTCACAACAAATCTCACCTAAATATTATAAACATATTATTTATCTAGAAAACACTACCAAACACTGCAATGCTCTATAACTTAGAAGAATTTCTTCTCATATGCCTAACCATAAATCCTCTTAACACAAATAGGAGAACAACACCATCAACTCTCCTTCAAAACCACAAGTCTTGAAAAGCAACTATGGAGAAATATGGAGCAAATACATTTCTCCCAGACACCTCTATACACAACACTTCCAAACCAATTCACATAATAGTGAACACAACTTCCTCTAACCAATGATAGAGAAGCCAAAATTCTGGATATAGAAACTTTGAACATCTCTAACCAACATATCCAAACCACAAAAGTAGATCTTCACCCTAGAAGAAATGAGAAGCAAAACCAGAACACCTTTGTAAGACAAAACACCTTTACAACACCCTATTTCCTCATTTTATCATTTTTTTTAGTATCCTCGACATCTGAATCATAAATAGAATCTTATCAAAGCAAAAATTTCTTCTCAACCACTACACTACCCTCATCAATGACAACATAGGCTTGTTGACATCAATGACAACACCTTCATACTTGTAACAAAGATGCCTTAGGGTTATCAATCTCTTGAGGTTGGTTTCCTTTCAAGAGATTTGTTGTTCTACCAACATCTTGATGAGTGTATAAAAAAAATTCCTCAAGAAGAGGGATCCCCAAATAGATTGACAATAGAGAATCTTCTCTATACTAAATAATCTAAGTAATGTTAGCTTGTCTATAATATGAGATGTTCATGAAAAGTAAGGTGCTCTTTGGTAGACTACATTTTTTACCAAAGGTTTTTTCTTTATCCAAAAAGATAGATTTTAGCCATCTAGCCTCTCAAAAAAGGTTCAACAATTAGAATGATATCATCAAAAAATTACTGATCTGAGGCCAGCTAACCTGAAGAAGTATGGTAAATACCTCTTAATTTTGAGATTGAGATCATCTCAAAAATCATGTCCAAGAAGTATTTGTGAAACTCGAACCTATTCATAAATTTTATGATAAAGTACCAATTCACCTTGTCGTAAGTCTTTAAAAGATCAAGTTTTAATAGGAATCCCCCCTTTTTACTTACCACTAGGGAGTGCAACACCTCATGTATAGTAATAATAGAGTCTAGGATCTTCCTTTAACAAAACCACTTTTTTGATCTAAAATCATCTTAGGGAGGAAAACTTGCAACTTGGATACAATAATTTTGGAGAGAATTTTATAAATTGAGTTACACAAGTTGATAGGGAAAAGCTCACCAAAGGAGGAGTCAACACCTATTTTTTTAGGATGATGGCAATAAAGGAATAATTTAATTCCTTTAGAACCCTCTTGTAACCAAAAAATCCTTAGTATCTACAACCACATCTTACTCTAAAATTTTCCAATACATCTGAAACAATAAATGAGGAAATCCATTTGATCCAAGGAAGGACCAATGTGCCTATCAGACCAAATAAATTTAGAACCTTACATATCCAAGTCAATAATAGCTTGTTCATTTAAAAACTCCACAATATCACCTATACTATCAAATGAGGATTGGGATCCTCCCATCTTATCCTCTTCCTTTAACATGGTATCAAAATCTCCCATCAATAGCCAAATGCTATCAATTTAGTTTGAATTTCATCAAATTGTTCTATAATATCTTCCTTATTATATGAATATTTAAAACATACACATTGGAGGAAATCCAAGAGTGTCATCCCTAATACAAAAAAATAGTAGCAAAATGTGATAAATCCTTGTACAATAGGGTTCCAAAACATAGTAATCACCACTTTAGGGTTCCAAAACATAGAAATACCACTAGATGTGCCCATAAAATTAACTCCATGGAGCTCATAGTCCTTGAAAAATATATTCTTCATCTTAATCAACTTCTCAAATAAGCATCTTAGTTTCTTAGATAAGTAAAAGATCAAGTTTGTGTTCTCTAAATAGATTATCAAAGAGATCTTTCTTATGAGGATTATTTAAGCCCTTGACATTCTAAGAAATTATTTCTATTTCATAATAGGGGTACTTTTCAAGCGCAAGTTTATGATGGTTTGATACAAAACATATATAATACCATTTTTGATATCTACCTCCTTGACACTTATTTTAGACATCCTTCATAGGTTCTTCATCTCTAGGCCATGGTCCATATTCTTCTCATTCCTAATTTGGACCTTGCTATTCAAGTATTTTCCTTTCCCATAACCTAGGGAAGAAAGAGCCTGATTCTTCTTACTAGAGGTTTTCTAGTTCTCAAGGAGTAATACTTTAGTCTCAGGTATAGCATCCTTCACCAACATTGTTGGTATCTTCTCATAAAAGTGGTCAGAAGCACTTGGCCTAGACGGGGAACCTATCAAGCTCTATAAATCATCTTGAAGATAAGGAGTTATTAGTTGTTAAATTTTATGTAGGATTGTTTGAGGGGAAACTATCCCTCCATTTCCTTCCATGGAAAAGGATTCCTCACCCAAAGTATTCACTACCTCTGAAGAGGTTCCACCATTGATCACACAATGAAGGAAGAAAGAAGATGATCCTCAATAGTTCCCTACCTTATTAACTTGGGGTAAATTGTCAAATTTTATTACTTTTGGAGAAACTGCAACTCTTCCTCCATACTTTGAACAATTTCTTTTTTTTTTTTTAAATTCTGATCTTTTTGAGGGTTGATCAAGGAAAGTATATTTTTAAAACCTTATAATTATTATTTTATCTTAAAAGCTACATATTAATTAAAATTTGAAACATAGAATCATGATATTTATTAGTTCTTGGCAATAGGCATGTTCCTATTGTAATCATACAATTCAATTTTTTAATTACTCTATCCTCTTTTAACCAATAAATACACTCCCCTAGAGTTTTTTTTGAACTATTTTTTTCTTTAGCATATTCTCCACATTACATCACTATAATAAGAGGTTTTCACTTGAAAGTACATGTTGACATTGCTATCATATTTGCATCATTATTTTTGATACTATCATATTCTCAATCTATGTCTACCAAATAAATGATGATTTTTATTTGTTTCATGGCCTATATAATTAAATTTATAATTTAATATATTCAATTGATTAGTGATGAAAATTATAATAAATGTAATTTAATATTTCAATCTTAAGATAAAAATACTTGATGAAACACTCTAAAGAAACTTGTAGTGAAGATCTACGTGAAATCACAAGACTATAACAAGTCACAAAGCATAAAATATTACAATATTAGCTAATTTTATATTTCAATATTAAGATATAAATTCAATGTAATGCTACCTAAAGAAACCCATAATAAAGAGCCATGTCAAATAAAAATCTATTACAAGTTAAAAAGTCTACCAAATATTCTATAAAGTAGCTTAAGACAACAAATACAAACAAATATAGTAATAGATCCAACAAATATAAATAGAAATCACTAAGAAATAATAGATAAATAATAGATCTTCCATTATTTTAAAATTTACCAATTCAACCTACTACATGTCATGTTAGTGGAGAATGATAAAAATGATGACTGAAATAGTCTAGTTTAGGAACATGCTTAGTTGCATTAAATTTTATTTCCTTATTTTTAACATATAAATTCACATTCCAAACACACTTCAATACATCCATTCATTTGACTATGACTAACTATTGTTTTCTCTTTCTCTCACATGGGTTTACTATTTACATTTGACTTGAGGTTTGGAATATCTATCTAGGACCTTCTAGGTTGATTTTACTTGAACATGTCTATATTCATAGTGTCTATATTCATAGTGTTTGTTATTCTAGTTAATTTGTATTCTACAACCATCATTAGTGTCTCATATCAAATTCACAATTATGATAATGATAGCTTGGAACATAACTTTATTTATTGAGTGAGAAAATAATTTTTTCTTAGGTTATAGTTTAAAGTCGTATTAATATTTTATTATTTTTACAATACGATGTAGTTTTTGTTCTTTTTCATATTTTCAATTTCTATTTATTTCATTTTTTCTTTGTTAGTTAATTTATACATAACAATTATCCTTTCTATTGAGATTTATATTGATTCTAGTTTAAAAGTTAGATTGCATGTAGCAATTTAGATTAACAACCCTTCAAATTAACTAATTCATAGTAGAAAACTATTCTTTGTGATATATTTTTGTTTTCCTTGCATTAAGTTCAAATTATCTCTATAAAATTGAGTGCATAAAATTGTAAGCAAGGTTAAATCATATTTTTCCAGCCCTCCTACTACATAACATATTATATAAAATGAGACAAGTTTTCCTATAAGAAATAAGTCCTTTTAACTACACCTTCACTATGAAAGGTTGATGAATAATCTTAGGATTATATTTATAACACTTTAGATAGGTGGAATATGTGGAATTAAATAGTGTAGAAACCCATACCAATGAATGATAAGCTAGAAAAAATGACACAATAATAAAACTTAACCAAATGAAACCTTTAAGGATATGTGTCAGTATATAGGTATATTAGAAAAAGTAAGGCTTCTTTATCTTATTCACTAAATATTGAACCCCTATCCATTTATTCATCTTCAACTAATGATAACTATTAGATCTATGCAATCTTTAACATTGAACTAGTGAACCAAAATCACTAGTGGAGTATTTACAATGAATTAAAGAATAAGCAAACATTATGATATTTAACTATCTTTTAGTTTTATTTGACCTTAGGCTCATTTGAATGAGATTTAACATAATATATTAAAGTAGATAAATTTAAGTAAGGTGATAGAGTTATGAGATAAATGTACATGTTTGAGGATCAATAATAATGGGCCATTGGATTGATAAAACTTGTTGATCTAGATATTAACCTATTCATGCAAGACTAATCATTTTGAAAGTGAAGTGATCTTGAACATTGATCATTACATGAGTTAAAATATAATGAAATAAATATTTACTCTTAATAATTTGCATACCGTCATGTAATCTTTGATGTAGCAACATGTGGGTTTAAGAAGGAATAATTTGGCAATAGTTTCTAACTAAACTATGCCCTACAACTATAGACAATGAGATTAATTTTGTGGATGACAAACCATGATTTAAAAAAGACCATGGGCTCAAAATAAATCATAATTTTAATAGAATAACAAATACTAAGGCATTAAGCTACACATACACAATAAAATTAATTGACAATCATAGATATATTTACTCCCCACAACTAGCAAGTAACCCATATCCTTTGTTTAAAATGAAGTCCCATACAAGGTGACCCCATCTCAAGTCCTCAGAATAAATTATTAAGAAGCATTTGATAGCTTTTCGTTGTCCTACTACCAATGCCCTATTTAAAAATTGTTGATGCATGTTAAAATCATATTTTAAATTATTTTCAACTTTAATTTTAATTTTTATATCAAATATAAAGTTGAAACATTGATGATAGTTTATGTGCTACACTAAACATCCAAATTAAAAAAAAATGTTAGATACATATTGATGTAAACAAAATGTATGTCAATTTAAAATTTTCTCAAAAATAGAAAAAAGAAACCTACCAATTTCATTTAATGAAAAAAATCTTCATTTTTAATTGGTTGCTAAGACATTTTTCCTCTTTAATATTAAGTTTAATTAGTATAAGAAAATTTAATATTAATAGTAAGAAAATTTCTACAAAACCTTATATATTTTTTAAAATCAAATATGAAAGTAAAAATTATTTATTTACAACATCTTTAGTCCATTAATAAGAAGGGATGTGTGGATGAATGTATAGTGAGCTTTCATTTTAATTTTACCACCAAAGACATGAACTTAGGTCCTTGTATATTTTATAAAAGGTAAATATTAAATATTAAATTTTAATATTAAACTATATATTTATTATGTCTTTAGTTTGTTGATTATGATGAGTTGTGTAAATGAATAAGTAATGAGTTTTTATTTTGGTTTTACCATAAAAATATTGGAAAATGATTGGATTGTAATAGGTCTAATCGACTTTGATATAGCAAAATATTTAATTGGTGAACATTATCAACCTCAAAAACCAATTATATGCTATGTGGCAACTTTAGTGAAATTAAAAAAGAAAAAAGAAAACGATTCTCATATTTAGCTATGACATTTCACCCAACATCATCATTCACATCGAAATAAATTTCACTTGTTCAGTGTGAGCAATACTTAACAATTTTAGAAGTCAATATAAGAAAAAATAGTGTGATTAATGAGGTTTGGTTGAGAAAATTAAAAGAGATGTGTGTCACAAAGTCATTGCCTACAACTAATTGGGACACTTTGACAAAGCATAGTGGTTTCAAACTTTTCTTTAATTATTATCCTTTGTAACCATTAATCTTCATTTAACCAATCAAGATAGATCTACAAATGCCTTAATAATTTTAAATAAGAATTTGAGTAATTATTTCATATGGAACATCTCAAGTTGATTAGGCACATGAAACAATATTAAACACAATAGTAAAACGACAAAACAATTATCTAACACCTTACCCTTCTATTTTTATATAATATAGATGTTAAAACAAGATAATCTACAACTTTAATCTTTGTGAAGACTTAACAAAAAGAAAAACAAACACGAAAAAATGATTAAAAAATCAATACTTCAACATCTAATATTAACAAAAACCACCTACTCATAATTAATTGTCTAAATTTATTCAAGTACGGAAAAATGATTAAAAAATCAATACTTCAACATCCAATATTAACAAAGCCACCTACTTCTAATTAATTCTCAAAATTTATTCGAACACGGAAAAATGATTATAAAATCAATACTTCAACATCCAATATTAACAAATCACCTACTTCTAATTAATTCTCAAAATTTATTCAAACACGACAAAATCATTAGAAAATGAATACTTCAACATCTGATGTGAACAAAACTACCTACTTCTAACTAATTCTCAAAATGTATTCTCCTTAATCATTTAATGAGAATAAATACAATATTTTTTTTGAAAATACCTCAAATTATCAACAAAATCAACCCCACCTCAGAGAAAATAACACTAAGAACTTAACGACCTCTGTGACTTACAACCAAAGAATGAATTTATATTCTTCACCATCATAAATTTGGAAGGATTACTTTTCTAAAGATAAGGGTAAGGAAAGATAAGGGTAAGGAAACAATGACCAACCCAAGAAATTCCCTGGGACTTATAACTTCCTAGATGGAGCCTTCAACTGAATACTTACAAAAAAGCTTTGTCAAATAGGGCTTAATTTCTTTACCTAATTTCCAAGAATATCCATTCTCTCACGTTTGTTTGCTTATAAACTTGAAGACAAAAATCAATGTCTTATCATATTAATTCTTTTGAATGATTGAAAATGGGTTTAGATTGTCTCTTAAAGAAAAGGAAGTATGCCCTAATACACGGAGATCTTTGGCGATTTGGAAGACATTTCTTGTACCACTTGCACTAGAGAATGTTTGTCATAGAGGTTACGTAGAGTTCATTCTTTTTAAATGTCAACATATAAACACGATAATGCATGCCACTTTTTAAAGAGTTGATTTAGTCCCACATGCTTGAAAACTTTAGATAGCAAAAACCAAAAATGTCAATGGATAATTATCTATAATTACTTTAATAAGAAATGATTACATCAAGGATGTATATTTAAATATTTCTTAACTATTATATTTATAAAATATTATATTGAGTGATTTTTTTAATAATTAATAATAATGTTGGTGATATAATATTTTTATAAAGAATTTGTGTAGAAATTATATTATGGTAAAATTTGTATAATTCTTATTTAATTTCATGTTAATTTTGAGAGAATGGTTTAATAAATTTATATATTGATAGACAATATAATCTTGGTGCAATGTCACATCCTTTCATCCATATCTCTACTTATTTATTTTCATAGATTCTTCCACATTTACCTCCCACCTTATCCATATCCACATGCATTCCAATGTATTCACTAGGATTATGCAGTTATTATGCTTATCCATGTGTCAATCCCAATACATTTGTTATCCACCCATCTTTAGTAAATTTTAAATGTGTAAGAGATCTAACCCTAAAATTTTTAAATTTTAAAACTTAAATTTAAATTTTGGCGACTCCTACGCATTGCTTTCCTACCTAGAGCCAACTAGACACACATTTTTCTAATTTATTATTTTGTCCTTGCATTTAAAGGCGTTCAATTGCATTCATATAATCATCAAGTCATCATTTTAAATATCATTTGCATTTAAGAATCATGCTAAGAGTATTTATGTTGGAGGAATAAACGAAACTCAAATTTGCATAATAATTTTATAAAATTTATATAATTAATTGTTTTATCTTCAACCATTGGCACAATAGTAAAACTAGCCCTTTAGGGGTTGAACTAAGAGAAAATTTTCACCTAGAAATTCAACCTCTCTAAAGATGTTCATAAATATTGTCAATTCTTAATGTAGAGTAGAAAATAGTGAATTTACCAAAACAAAGGTTAGGACTATGCATTGTACTAGATCATTTCAATGGCTAGGGGTTAAATCTATGACTATGGAGTGACCCAAACCTACAAATTCAACCCATGATAAGAAAAAAATCAACTATTTAGCTCTAAAGGGAAGTATCAACAAAGGTACATCATTCTCAACCCTAAGACACCCAAATTGTAGTGCATCAATAAACTTATTCAAAATTTATCTTTCTAAAGCTAAGTACCCTATCTTTCACTTTTACTTTCCTAGAATAATATTTAAATTATTAATTGTGACACTTGCAACTATCAATGAGTAATCTAAGTTAATTTATGCTTATGTGTATGCAAATTATTGAATTTTCCTAGGTCAATTGTAGAGAAAGATTTGTAACATACAAATGTTAGTGTAGGTTTTTTATTCTCCTTATGTTTGGGGTATTTATTTTTTCCTACACATATTATTTAAGCTTGCTTAGGTTTATTAGATGTGGTAGTATGAGGACATATGGCAAAATACAACAGATACATGTGTCACTCTCTCCCCACACATGGGTAGTTGAGTTACACATCCTTTTTTGGCTTGTTGTGCCACCTCTCATAACCACTATTTTGTTTTTACCTGAGTAGTTTATAGGGTAGTTGGGTTTCTCACCCTCTTTTGGATTTATGTGCCACCTCTCTCTGTCTTCACTTGAGGAGGTTATGCCACATGTTTTTTCATTTACCAAGTAGGTAAAACCTCCCACCTTTTATTGGTAGTAGGAGTTAATGCACCTCTTGGAAGTATTTTCACCACCTTGCCTATATAAGCAAGGCTTCGTATGTACTTTGCCATATTCAATTTGGCATTCTTGTATCTTAATGATAGCATAATATTTCTACCATTTCTCTCTTGTGGAAGTCATTTTGTCTTGCAGGTGATTCTAGGGTGTTTGAGGAGTTCACCATAAACTCCTACAACAATATATGCCCTATAACCTTTATTCTTAAACCAAATCAATCATATGGATATTTTCATACATTATTGAGGGTGGCAAGTGACCTACTCACTTTTTTGATCATTTGTCACATATCATGTATTTATTTTGTGTTAGCAACATGTATGCCTATTATCAAGTTATTGGGTAGTGCCAAAAGTTACTTCAAGTTATCACATAGGACTTGCAAAACCTAAGGCTAATAGGGGAGACTAAGTAAGAGGTGTCTTATAAGGGTCACATCTCTCTAAGAGGAAAAATATAAATATATGTATGAAATAGATGTAGGAGATATCAAAGATAGAATATTGATATAAAATAGAACATAAAGAAAGGAGAATGATAAATAAAAAGCAGAGACTAAGACTTGTCATTGTATATGTTATATGATAAAATATATAAATATAAGGATTCAATCTATGTATGTGTTGTGAATGAATATTATTCTTAGTTAAGTTATATATGGAATGTATTTAGATATAGTTTCCTTATCGCAAGTAGTCAATAAAAGGTTTATTTGAAGTACTGGGAAAGTTTTGTGACATGGAATATGATCTAGGCAAATGGGTAGGATGGTCTGAGGAGTTTGGTTGAATAAACATGGTTTCCTCAGGTACAGCTTTTAAGTCAATGCTGGCCAATCTACGACTTTGTTGTCGAGGTCTACCAGAAAGTAAACCTGGTTGGGATGTTGGAATATTTTGCTACCCTAATAGACACTCGGTGTAGAATATGGGATCAAGCCGTAGTTGCTCAATTCAAAGGAAGATTAGTTAAATCTTTTGATGAAGAAAAAGGTGGAGATGCCCATTTGTCAGTCCGTCAAAATTTTACAATTAACCTTGATGATAAATTTGTACAGTCTGCCTTTTGTTTGCTTTTACAAGTTAAAGGAGTTGTTTTGCAACCTGAGTCTGTATATGCTACAGTCGGTGGTAATTGTGTATATAGGTTGTTAAATACTATTTTTCCTCCTTCAAAATTTCTGGCAGGGGTAAGTTATACAGAAGCCAATGCAAATGTAGATGATTATGGAAGACATATAGATTCAATTGGGTTTGATATTGGTTTTCCTATTATAGAAAAACTTATCAACCAGTCTCAGCCTAAGTACCAAAATCTTCCAACATCCCAACCAGGTTTACTTTCTGGTAGACCTCGACAACAAAGCCGTAGATTGGCCAGCATTGACTTAAAAGCTGTACCTGAGGAAACCATGTTTATTCAACCAAACTCCTCAGACCATCCTACCCATTTGCCTAGATCATATTCCACGTCACAAAACTTTCCCAGTACTTCAAATAAACCTTTTATTGACTACAATCTTGATTCAGAGAAAGAAATCCCTTCATGAGCAGATAGATATAAAGCCATCTTCTAGCACAAGGTCTTCTAAGAAAACAACAATCCATGTCCAGATGCCTAAAGTAAAAGAACACACTTTGGCCAATAAAGAAGACACAGAACCATTAAAAGATTGGTTAGAACAGCTAGGAGTTGAAAAAGAGCAAGAAGAACCAGTGTTCATGGATGAACCTGTGTGTGGAAATAAAGAATCAGATAATGATTCTCCAGATTCTTCAGATGATGTAACAATTTCTAGTGAGTCTGACAATTCTTTATCCTCTGTACATACTAACTACGAGGATGCTAATATTGATTTATCTGATCAAGATCAGATATTTGATGCTGAACCATGGGAATCTCTCAAGAAACTTTCCATGGATATAGAGATGCAAGAACCTGTATCCGAAAATCTTAAACCAGAACAATTACGCCCTTATGCAGCTAGTGGTTACATTTTAAACATTGATAAACTGGTCAATCCATATGAAGCTAGCTGTACTTGGACAGATACTTTAGAAAATCTTTTTGAAAGGGGTGGAACCTGGTTAGAACCTGCTAAAGTTTTATATGCAGTTAGATTAATGATTGTTAAATTGAGGAATTGGTGGAATAATTTACCAGATACAGGTCCTATGCCAAAAGTGTTATCTACATCACCTACAGATCCTATTTTGATTGATCCAAAAAAATTAGGAAAGGATGATATTTTTCAAGCTGGATTTGATGAATTCAAATGGTTGTTAACAGATTTATTCTGTGATGACATATCAAATCAGGCCCTTGAAGCCAATAAGATTCTCCAGTCAATGAAGTTGAAAAACTTGGCTAAATTTGATGCTTATAATTGCATGTTTGAATCTTATATGGTTGCTGCAAATAAGATGCATGACCTAACCACTAAGCAGCATTATCTAAATTCTTTACCTTGTGGTTTAGGAGCATGGGCTCAAGATTATATAATGAGAAAAGAGCATAAAGAGCTTGATGATGTCAATTTTCCTACTGTCAAAAGATTGATCAGATATAAATTGGAGAAACAATGTTTGCTTGGTGCTTTACAGCTCAATAAGGAAGAATACAATTATACCTGTAATCTGAAGGAATTTTGTGATCTTCCTCCTATCAACCAATTAAAGGATTTCCAGCAGCTCAAGCAATTTAAATAGAAAAAGTGTGGTAGTACTTGTAGATGTAAAAATTGTTCTACAAAGAAAGGTTACCATGATGGTGAATTCACCTTCAAGAGAAGCAAGCATGGTAAAAAGAGAAGACATTATAAGGAAATTCCTTATAAGTCTAGGAGAAATAACAGACCTCCTCCTTATTTGTTACAAAAAAGGAATAATAAGGTTCCAAAGGGAATCAAATGTTTTATTTGTAAAGGAAATCACTATGCTACAAATTGTCCCAAAAAACTAAATCCTGGAACAAAGATATATGCTCTGTTTGAAGCAGCAAATCCCTCTTGGGAAGTGGTAAGAAGCAAAGATGCAGATTTAAAAAATCTGTATGAACTTATCCAGATAGTTCTTGACTCTTAGTTTATGATGAAGTCACGACATCATCATAAAACCTCTAGACATCATTCTGAGTCTAGTAGTATTTCAAGTTCAGAACCAGATGATGATTTTTTGACTTCTTTATTGAAAAGTTCTTTAGATGATCTTAAGTTTCAAATTCAAGTTGAAAAATCTAAAGATCCTTATAAGTTGGCAGGAACTAGAGAAGATAGGAAAAAAGCTGTTCATAATCACCTTTCTAAACTCAAAAATTTAGAATCTGATAAAATTGAAGTTGAAAAACAACTCGAGCAATAATATCAGAATCTATAGAGGAAGATCTGTGGCGAGAGGAGGAAGCTTCTTTGGAAGATTTTTTTTGCCAAGGAGGCACTTTATAGCCATGATCTGTCTCTTTCCCTTTTGTCCTGGATGGTTTGCTATGCAGCTTGAGTTGTTTTTCAACTTCAATTTTATCAGATTCTAAATTTTTGAGTTTAGAAAGGTGATCATGAACAACTTTTTTCCTATCTTCTCTAGTTCCTGCCAACTTATAAGGATCTTTAGATTTTTCAACTTGAATTTGAAACTTAAGATCATCTAAAGAACTTTTCAATAAAGAAGTCAAAAAATCATCATCTGGTTCTGAACTTGAAATACTACTAGACTCAGAATGATGTCTAGAGGCTTTATGACGATGTCGTGACTTCATCATAAATTGAGAGTCAGGAACTATCTGGATAAGTTCATACAGATTTTTAAAATCTGCATCTTTGCTGCTTACCACTTCCCAAGAGGGATTTTCTGCTTCAAACAGAGCATATATCTTTGTTCCAGGATTTAGTTTTTTGGGACAATTTGTAGCATAGTGATTTCCTTTACAAATAAAACATTTGATTCCCTTTGGAACCTTATTATTCCTTTTTTGTAACAAATAAGGAGGAGGTCTGTTATTTCTCCTAGACTTATAAGGAATGGCCTTATAATGTCTTCTCTTTTTACCATGCTTGCTTCTCTTGAAGGTGAATTCACCATCATGGTAACCTTTCTTTGTAGAACAATTTTTACATCTACAAGTACTACCACACTTTTTCTTTTTAAATTGCTTGAGTTGCTGGAAAGCCTTTAATTGGTTGATAGGAGGAAGATCACAAAATTCCTTCAGATTACAGGTATAATTGTATTCTTCCTTATTGAGCTGTAAAGCACCAAGCAAACATTGTTTCTCCAATTTATATCTGATCAATCTTTTGACAGTAGGAAAACTGACATCATCAAGCTCTTTATGCTCTTTTCTCATTATATAATCTTGAGCCCATGCTCCTAAACCACAAGGTAAAGAATTTAGATAATACTGCTTAGTGCTTAGGTCATGCATCTTATTTGCAGCAACCATATAAGATTCAAACATGCAATTATAAGCATCAAATTTAGCCAAGTTTTTCAACTTCATTGACTGGAGAATCTTATTGGCTTCAAGGGCCTGATTTGATATGTCATCACAGAATAAATCTGTTAACAACCATTTGAATTCATCAAATCCAGCTTGAAAAATATCATCCTTTCCTAAATTTTTTGGATCAATCAAAATAGGATCTGTAGGTGATGTAGGTAACACTTTTGGCATAGGACCTCTATCTGGTAAATTATTCCACCAATTCCTCAATTTACCAGTCATTAATCTAACTGCATATAAAACTTTAGCAGGTTCTGACCAGGTTCCACCCCTTTCAAAAAGATTTTCTAAAGTATCTGTCCAAGTACAGATAGCTTCATATGGATTGACCAGTTTATCAATGCTTAAAATGTAACCACTGGCTGCATAAGGGCGTAATTGTTCTGGTTTAAGATTTTCGGATACAGGTTCTTGCATCTCTATATCCATGGAAAGTTTCTTGAGAGATTCCCATGGTTCAGCATCAAATATCTGATCTTGATCAGATAAATCAATATTAGCATCCTCGTAGTTAGTATGTACAGAGGATAAAGAATTGTCAGACTCACTAGAAATTGTTACATCATCTGAAGAATCTGGAGAATCATTATCTGATTCTTTATTTCCACACACAGGTTCATCCATGAACACTGGTTCTTATTGCTCTTTTTCAACTCCTAGATGTTCTAACCAATCTTTTAATGGTTCTGTGTCTTCTTTATTGGCCAAAGTGTGTTCTTTTACTTTAGGCATCTGGACATGGATTGCTGTTTTCTTAGAAGACCTTGTGCTAGAAGATGGCTTTATATCTATCTGCTCATGAAGGGATTTCTTTCTCTGAATCAAAACTTTCTAACTAGAAATCTCTTTTTCTTTACCCTTTTTTGCTTTAAGTTCTTCTTCAGAACTATCATTACCAGTTTGTGCCATTCTGATTTTCTTTGTGTATAATTTGACTTTTTCAAGCTTCTTAGCTATTGATTCTAAGAGAGATTTATTTTCCTTATCAGCAATATCTCTAGAGGATTCATTATTTTGCTGATTTCCATAAATATGTGTCAGATAATTATCTTGATGTTCTTGAGTGGCAATAATTTTTTTTACACTAGAATGTACTTGTGTAACATCATAATTGACACTGGTAATGTCATTTGAGAGGGTTCCAGAATAATGTTCAATATTCTTAAGAGCAGAAAAATGTTTCTGTTGATCTTCAGATATGATATCTAACTTATTTACAAAATCTAAAGACTGATTAGCAGAAGATCTAATATCTACAGCCATGTCGTCTAAATTATCTTGAGCAGAAATCATCCATTGAGAAATCCAATTTCTCTGTGCTTCTGAGTTTTTCTGCTTCTTTCCCAATTCTGTGTGGATCTTTGCTTCATGTCTTCCCCAAGATTGTTTATCAGGATTGATCATTATAAAATTTTCATTGCTAGACCATCTACCCGGCTCATAGCTTATGATTTCTTGTTCCTGATTATTTATCTCCATCTTATATTTATGCTTATTTTCCAAACCAACTCTTGGAAGTTTTGTTTTAGGGAGCTTTTCCTTCATCATGCACCCTTTTTCTCCCATTTTTGTCAGCTTAATCCCTTTTCCTTTTTTATCAGGTTGTTGATCAGCTTTAGGGGCTAAGGCTAATCTTTGACTGACTTGTCTAGTTAGTTTGTCAATCAGATCGGGATTATTACTGAGATCTAAAGAAGTTCGTGGAATTGAATGTAAAGATGGTTCTCTATAGCGGGGAATACTGATTGATCCTATTTAAAATATATAAATATAAGGATTCAATCTATGTATGTGTTGTGAATGAATACTATTCTTAGTTAAGTTATATATGGAATGTATTTAGATATAGTTTCCTTATCGCAAGTACTCTTTTCTCTCACAATATCCTTTAGGGTATAAACAAACTACATAAGGGATATTAGCGTACATATCTCTAGATTGTAACTCCCCTTTCCTCTTGCCAACATTGGCTTCATTGTCGGGACCCTAGAGTGAGCAGCGAAGAAAATAAAAAGTAGGAAAAGAAGTGGTAACAGAAGAAAAGCATAATTGATAATGGTTAGTCAAAATATTTTTTTATTAAAAATTTGCATATACAACTCTTAGGTATCACCCTTGTGAGAGAGGGGTAGGCAATTAAGGGATTAAAAATGTGAAGGGGGAAGGGATCTAAAAGCATCCTTGAAAAGATATAATTGTTCAAACTTTAAACTAACCATGGGATATATAAGGACTATTAGAAACCCCGATCAGAAAGACCCATAAAAAAAGTAGATAATACTTCAGGAAAATTGAGCTTATTGAAAGAAATTAATTTGGAAATGGAACAATATACTAGAAACCTATAATCTTTCTAGTAGGAAGAATCTTCAAAGTGTATTTTTCTCTTGGAGGAATATACTGGTGATGGAATATTTTTCAAGCCACTAATTTTTTTTAGTCATAGGGAATATTCAGTCGTTGATGTCAATTGTATGACCTCTTCTAACCCCCTCCTTGCCCCCATTTTCCATAATGAGCTATTTTTTTCTTTTTGTCATAACTTGAGCATATGGTGTCAAAATTGAGAAAACAAGATATCATAAAAAATATAGTTACATATACTTTTCAGTGGTGTATTCCTCATCATCAAATTTTTTTGTTAGTTAATTTTATTATTAGTCAAAGTTAGATCTTTATTTTATGCTTCCAAGCTCATAAATTTTCACCTATATCTTTAATTTTTATAATCCCAATGGCATTGGAAAGGTATTTAAGAGCTCTTCAAATCCATGCATGCACTTTTTCTAGAATCTTCTCTAGGTACATTTTATTTAGTTTTTTGTGATTTAACATTTCTAACAATTACCTAGACTTCTTGACACCTAGAAAGGATTTTTTGTGTGAGATGACTTCATTTGATCTGCTTTACATGCACTGAGGTTTTCAGTCTTTGATTTTTTTATTTGAGGAAGTTTCATGGGTTTTTTTGTTCATCCTTCTATGGTCATCCTTGAAAATGATAACTATGAGTCTTGGTGACATGACATCCTAACACATCTTAGGTGGCTTGATCTTTTTCCTTATCTTTATGGACTCATACATACACTAGAAACATCAAGGAGTTATACTGCATGAGGTATTATCAACGATCATGTTGTAGGAGTTGTTTATTCTAGTGTTGATCATCACACTATGTGTGTTGTATTAGAAATTGATTGTCCCAACACACTTTGGACTCAAAATTGGGAGATCCATGGAGACCCTCATATCTCTTCATTCCAAGAGGATTTTGCTATAGATTGTCTCATTCCTCTTGCAAATGCATTTTTCCTACCATTTGATGATGGTTCAAAGACTTTTCTTCATGTTTCCACTCTTCAAATTGATACTATATCACATCTTCTATTATTCGTGATCATCTTGGAATCACCACATTCTTGGCCCCTATTGGTTTAGTGTAGTAGGACATCCATATTCTTCAAGACATGACTACTTGGTATTTTATCTTACAAACATATAATCTTGTTTAAAGAGTCATATATTGCAGATTTGGAGGATTACTTTGAGGAAATTCATGTCTCCTATTTGTTGGAAACCATATCATCATTGTTGGCCCATCATCTTCATTGTCTTTGGAGCTTGTTCTACATAAGTCTTCACTAGTATCTAGATTGACATAATCTCATTTTGACATTTGGAAACTTGAGCACTTTTTTGAGGAACAAATCATTTAGATTTGGATTCCCAATTCTTCTATTTTATGGGAATGGATTCTCCAATAACTAGTGGATCTATTTCTTCCTGAGGGGAGAAATGTTTTTTATAGGTAGTAGATCATGTTCTATCTTAAGGAGTTCATCATTGGCCTAGGAGATATTTCTTTGTGGTGGGATTCATATCCTCATTTTCTCTCTCCTATTGGGGGGCATCTATTTTACTTGTGTGGAAAAAGTAGTCCTTGGGGGCTCACATTGAATCCTCCTTCTATCCTTCTTTCACAAGTGTATTTATTTCATTTTCTCTTTTGGAGAGGACTTTTTTGACATGGTTTTATCCTTTTCTCTAGTTATGATAGATTCATTTGTTTGTACATGGGTACCTCATGATGTCTTGTATTCAAGACCCATCCATGCATCCATCATTGCATCCCTTATTAGTTTTTTAGTTTCTCCTTAAGTTGATCTTAAGGATGGATATTGGAGTAATTAGGACATCACTTGACAATTAATTAATCAGTAACTAATTATTAGGTCCCTTATTACTTATTTATCTTAAGCTAAACTTAGGAGTGTTTTTTATTATTATATTAGGCTATTTATAGGTCAAGTTGTCTCATTGTATGAGATTAGGACACTTATCATAATCTATTCAAATCCTCATCTAGGGTTTGCACTTTTATTTTATAAACTTTCATTATTGTACTTTATAATTAATTCACATAATTTTATTCTATTGACAATAGAATTATAGTTTAATCTCAATATCACATTCTTTTGTGGATTCAATCATTCTCTCTTGGTTGCATAGCAAATCAATTGCTTTGATCTCTCATATGTGATAGTCATTTTAGTTGTAGGTGATTTTTTGGAGTTATTGGGTTCACTATCAACTCCAACATAATATAGATCTATTTAGTGAAGTGGAAAATAAGAAGTTGCAGGAAGACTTCAAAAAACTACAAAAAGAACATATTAATCTATTGCAAGAGTGAAAAAAGGTCAATTCAATGGTTAGTCTAATCAAATACATTAAAATAAATCTCGAAATGCCTCCTATTACTCCATGATATATGTCCAAATAAGACAATGATATTTTTGATGTTGAGAATTATAAATTTGAAAGAGAAACTAAAGTAGAGTCAAACTACAAAATCCAAGGCAAGGGATAAAGGAAGGGAAAATATTATTGACTTAGTTGATAATCTATTAATCCAAAAAGTATCTTACATGCTACATAAATTTTATGAGCTTTATATATTCTATGATAATTTGAGGAAAGCTCAGGCTAGCTACATCAACAATGAGATAACATTGGCATAACTATTGAGTACGTGGATTACATGCATGTTGACTATGCATACTATCCAAGGGTATAAAAAATTCCTAGGATAAATATCAACTACTCATGATTTCATTAGGATTTTAAGTGAAATTTTTTCATTTCAAAGTAGATTATATTTGATACTTAAGGATAAACTAAGTAATTTTAAGGCCCTTGAAGAGCATTTGCTACCTTTAGTACTTGATGATGTTTGAAAATGAAATCATTAGATGATTGGAAAGTATAATTTTATACCATAGATCTAGCTTTCGTCACCTCAACTTCCAAATAAGATAAAATGGATCCAATCCTATGTAATGCTAAATTAGATAACTTTCTAAAATTAGAATCAAGGTTAAAAAAAATTGTTAAGGAATGAAAGTACTCCTTGGAACAAGGTGTTTGGTCCATCAAAATAATTTGGTAATAATTCCTAAGCATAATTGTTCATCATATGAATAATATGCTATGTGGATGGGAAATAATGAAGCTTATGTGGAATAAATTCTTCATGTCACCTAACTCTATCAAAAACATTTGAAGTGTGTAAGCAGACATTTCAAGGCATAGAAGATGATAAAAAAAATGGAACACTTCAAGATAATAGAGTGACTTAATCTTAATTAAAGGTTTAACTAAAGACATAAATAATCTAATATTTTATTTATAAAAGGAGACCATGATTTTACGTACTAAGGTCTCTTTACCTTGTTTACTTAGATCTTTAGTTTTGTGTACTAAAATTCGTTGTTCTATGTGTGTGTTATGTTTACTTTATGATTTCCTTTTGTATTCCATATGTTTTCTTCATGTATTTCACGTGATTGCTTCTGGTATTTCATGTGTTTTCTTCATGTATTTAGTGTGTTTTCTTTGTGTAATCTTTGTTTGATACATTTATTCCTTGTATGCATTGTGTATGTTTTGTGTATTATTATATATGTGTTCCATTGGTTTCTCATTATATTTCATATGAATGATTAATTCTTGCCTTGTATTGTGTGTGATTTATCTGCTTCATGTTTTTCTTAACATTGTGGATTAAAGGGATCCTAAGTTGAGGCCTTGTGCACCCCTCAACTTGGTTTCATCAATTTTCTTAAGCATTTTTATAAAGAAATATATTCCTTTAGTGTGAGCATGAACGTAAGATCATAATCTCACTAAAGTGGGGGCTAAATGAAGTGTCGTAAATTGTTGACCCTGATAATTTCACACTATATTGACACCCTATTTTCATACAGATCTAAATATATTAATAATTTATTCATTTTGAGGCTACATTGAGAAAATAAATTACAATCCCCAACATCTCAACAAATTTGGGCCTAAAGCACCTATTCAAGGGTGAGGGTGCCCGTGACCTTAAAGGTGGCCTATTTTAAATTTAATTCTTTGGTATTGGTCTTTGGAGAATTAAAAAGGATCCCAAGTCAGTCTATAATAAGAATATCAATCAGGATGCATATATAAACAAGTTAAATCTTCACATTTGAACATTAGGAAGGATTATGAGAAAAAAGCTATTATGATCAAGCATGCTATTATTATGAAAATATATGAGTTATCCTCTACATGCTAGCTACAACAATCTATTGTGTTTTATGAGTACAAACCTCTTACAAAGTCTTTAAGCAATCCAAGTATCCATCAAATAGTCTTTGGTGGCAACTTATGGTGTGAAAATCACTTTGACAAGGTTTTCATACCTAAGGTAATATTATCTATTTCCATTTGTCATTTCAGTCAATTATTTGTATTTGGCCTCTACTTGACCTAGGGTAATCCCTCTCAATCATCATCATTTTCTATTTTTGGAGGTGGAAACACCAAAATGGGGTTTGAATTAGACAAACCACTATACAACATAACCTTTCCCCCTCTTTTCATATGTGGAGGTTAGGTACAAAAGTTATGTTGAAAAAATGTCACAAGAAATATAGAGAAAATTATAACACATTAACTAAGTTTTGAAGATCCTTAAAAGAATTATTTCTATTCTAGGGTTCCCATGCCCCTAACCCCTAAATTTAGACTCATCTTTCAACTCTAGGTTCCTCTCTATATCCCTTTACTAGATATGTGTTTATTCCAATTTGTGCGATAAATTACATTTTTAATCTAGGTTTTATATCAATAACATTGTGTAAAAAAATTATCTTTGCAACTCAAAAAACCGAACTCTAGAAAATTGGATCTCCTTTGAAGTGGTTATACAATCATCCAATCCTAGATGTCTTATTGTCTCCTTCATAAATGCTTTCCATTTTTTCCCAAACATCTTTAGCAAATTTTAGAATCAAAGAGACCAATTAGAATAGCATTCCATACCTTACCATTTCTCTCATATTACTTTATTTCATCATCACTTGTCAGACCAACAACAAGCATAGTGTATCATTTTTCAACTACCTACCAAACACCAAATCCAAAAGAGACCAAAAAGGACTCCATCCTAGCTTTCCAATAAGCATAATTTGTTCCATCAAACATAAGAGATTTAAAACCCTTCTTGTGTTCCATCTAGATCTACCTCAAGTGGTTAAGCTTTCTCTAATGAACCACAACTTTGATACCAATTGTTTGATGCACAGGACAAGGGAGAGGGGGGGTGGGTGAATCAATTGTATACTTAAAACATTAAAACCCTCAATATCTTTTCAAACTCTTATAAACCATTAAACCCTTATTATACATTAGCAGAATGTAAAAATATTAAATAGTAATGAAAACACATCCAAACACATAAGAAAACCAGATTTATGTGGAAAACCCAAGAAGGGAAAAAACATAGTGAGGATTATCTCAAATATATATGAATTGCAACATTGAATATAATTAGGCTCACTACAAAGGGCTCACTTCCCAAAAAAATGAGAAAGGATCACTATTGAGTGGCTCACAACCAAGAAGAAAGAAGATACAAGAAGACTATTACAAATAGATTCACTATTTCAAGGAAACATGAGAAATCCACCATTGAAAATTTATGCCATTAGCAAATTTTTAGTACCTCTAGTAACTTCAAGCACACTAAAAATGTAGACCATTCTACTCACTACATTGGCATCATAGGAATTAATTTCACACTAAATTCACCACACTTAATTAAATTAACATCTTCCACACACATTCTATAGATCCCCACACATATCTAACAATTTATCTTACTTATATATCATCCACAACTTAAACAATCTCAATTAGGTCAACCTAAATGAAATGTATGCACCTAAAACATGCAACACTGGAATACGTCAACACCAAACACCTCCAAAATGGAAATAAGTGAAGGTCGACCACACCAAGGGTTAACTAGGACCTAGATCCAAATCACCATGCTACTCAACACATTCACAATCCACAAGGTACCTCCACACATAGTGCTAGCATGCTAGGTCAACCAAACATTAACTAACACTACAAGAGACCACATGCACACTTCTCTAGTCATGAAAACCATATAAAAACACTTCATAGAATCCACACAACATCTTCTACTATTATAGAGTCATCATAATATTCTAAAACTCTACCATAACCACTTGAAACTAAGAACACCATCATTTTGTGCAACTAGACATACTACCATAAAACACAACTTACTAACCACCCTTTTTGAACACCTCAACACATAGAACCTAAAGGGAAGTAAGTTATAGACAATATAACCTCATTCCCAAATCCACAAGACAAGAAACCTCACTACAGAGAAATGTGGAGCAATTTCATTTCTCACAAACAACCTTCTACCTAGATTGTCAAACTGTCAAACACAACATTCACTACAAAACTATCAAAAAACTGAAACTCCAAATTTAGAACCTTTAAACACCTTTGATCATCATATCCAAACCAAACAAGAATATTTTCAATCATGAAGAAATGTGGAGCACAAAATTGAACACATATCTATCACATTGCTCACTATTTTATTCAAATTTTATCAAAGGAACTTGGAAACCAAGTGAACCAACTACAACTACAATGCTTACTTTCTCCATACATCAATGACAACACTAATGAAAACACCACAACATGGTGCAACACACACCAAAAATCTCCCTGGAACCAAATCAGGCTTCCAACAGACCCTACAACTACACTATAGGTTGACAAGAATGACAACACCAACAACATTTTTTGACATAAATGACAGCAGCCAAACAACTCAAGCTTCCAATAGGGAGTAGGGGCTTAACCTATTAGGGGAAAAAATATATATCACATAAACACCATAGCCAAATATCCACATATAAATCCACAAACCACCATGCACCATAAACCACCCCTATCCCTCTATAAAAAAAACAAATATGTATATAAATAAGGGATACTCATATCCCTAAAAATGGCCACTATGCACAAGATATGGGATACTCTTATCTATGTATAAGAATGGGTACTCATACCCTAAAAATAAAGATGCTCCTATTTGTGGGAGTCGTACACACTCAAACCCATTGCACATGGAGGATCAAATTTTGAATCTTTGCAAGAGCGGGTCAACTCCCCTATAAAGCACACAAAGAAAGATAACACACAACACATAACATAAAAGAGAATATGACCAAAAAGGGAAAAAAAACCAATACAAAATTCTCAAAATCAAACTCATTTACTTAACATTTAACCATTAAAGAGGGTAAAGTTTCCTACCTCAAGCTTTATCTCACTAACGGTGGAAACCTTAGATGTGATTCCTTCTTCCTCCAAGCCTTATCCTTCCACTCCTCTTCACCACACACAATCTCTCCATCTCTCCTTAAGAAAACTCACAAAATCTCCAAATCACAAAGAAGCAAAAATGATCAAGCAACCCCCTCTCCTCTCCATGAAAGGAGAATTTTAAAGGGAAGGAACAAGTAACTTCCTCCCAAAACTACCACAACCACCAAACCACCTCCCCATTTTTTCCACATTAGAAAGTGAGATATTGAGGAGGGCTTAAACACTTATATAAAGTCACAAATGGTAAAAATAACCTTCTAACCCCTATGCCTTAGCCTTGGGCTAATTTTCTAACATAAAACACATCCTAAACCCATTTAAATCGCTTAAAAATCCATTTTAAAACACAAGAATAAAATTTACACAAGATACAATAAAAATTCAACTCCACATTATCATACAACATGAAAATAATTTTTTTTACATGGCCAATGAACCTTAGGACTAGGTCCAACATAACATAGGTAAGACAAATCAAGTGGCTAAGTTGTCTCTGTCAACCATTGACATCAAAATCTACCTATACACTCATCACATAGTGTTAGTAGCATATCCAAGTCATATAGGTGAAGAATATCAATTATGTAAAATAACATTTCAATAATAATAGTCAATTTGAAATCCAACAAACAACATCAAGTACTGATTAATCATATAATGCATTATTTCAATAACATTACTTCAGTCTCTACCCAATTTAAATCTTTAAAATCCACAATTAATATTAAAATATAATATTTTCACCTTAATATCACCTACCCACACATTCATATTATGAAATATCCCAATAGTAACTCGAGCTAATAATAATAAAATAATTGTTTCAAATGCCCCCTAACACAATACATCTTTTTTATTATACTAATAATAATAATAACCAAAACCCATTGTAACTAAGTATCTTGATCAACACATACTTAATCAATGAAAGAAAATTCATCTATTTATCACAAAAAAATCACAATATTTATTGTATATATAAAGTTGTTAGATATTCATATCCTGAAAAATGGTCATCTTTAATGTATAGAAACAGTAATCACTCTCAAATGCAGGTACAATATCCTAACATAGAAGCATATAAACCATTAAATAGGAACCATCAAAGATACTTAGAAATAATAGGATTGTGGAAAGGAGGGGTCTCACAATCAACCTCTCTTTGGTTTCCACATGTCCATGAGAGATATGATACTAAAGACAAAATGATGTTGAGAAGGTGTAGGAAAATGACCTATGACACATTCTCATGGACTGTATGAATCTGTGAGCTTTTTAAGGTGGGCTACATTTCAAACTCTAAAAGTACTAAAGGCTAACAAGTGTCCTCTACTGATGTCATGTACCTTTTTTTTATGACTCTTCCTAGCAGGAACTACTTGGGTGATGTGTGAAGGTGACTTTGATGTGATGTATTATGATTGGCCAATAATTTTCAATATAATACAAACTTGGTCAAAGAGATTTGCATCATCAATCTTATTTCCTCCTAGTAGATCTATGGCTTGAATTCAAGTTATATCATGGATAGTGAATGCCATGTTCATGGGAGACCAGTGATAATGTTGTAGAGGCATCCCAACTACCAAACCTGATTCTTAGAGCTAAAATATGGAAATTTAATGCAATGTATTACTATTTGCATGTAAAGGAATGCCTCCCATACTACATTAATGGTAAAAACTAACTTTTTGTTATGACACCCATTCTTAACTAGATTTCATGGTGGATCTCATGGGGTTTTTCGCTTCTACACTTACAAACTCATCAATGAGGAGGCATGGTGTGATGTTTGGGTCATTTTTTATGAGATTTCAACTCGAGATTTGAGAGCCTTGATGTCTACACCTAATCTAATTGGATTTTCCTCTAGATGATAACCCTAGTTGAGTTAGGGTTTTATGATAGATAATCTTATTTATACATGAACTATAAAGGTAAGAATTGTATTCAATTCAAGGTTTTTCTTGTGGGCTCTTCCCTAAGGTTTTATTTGGAAGATATTTTAATCCTTGCATGTTACAACTATAAAATTGGCTTATTCCTCTGTATTAATGAATATTATTCAATTTACATCTTTTATCTTCTAGAGATGTTGTGTATTCCTTTTACCTTCATATCTGAATGTTACCTCATTATCTTTTGTGCATGCATGTTGTGTTCGCTAGGTTTTTTTGTGTTTTTGAGAATGTTTTCCTTTCCTTCCAACATATTGCTAAACCTTCATAATTACCCTTAGAAGCTAGTAAAATAGAGAATTATGTAAGTATTTTAGTTATTTTCATGGATGCCCTATGTATTTCAAGCAAGAAGAAACATCCTTATATTGGTGCATCACATCCCTTTTCCCTTTTTTATGCATTAATTCTATCCCATTTCCCCTATGAGTTGATTATAATAGGGTTAGTGGTAGGTTTAAATGTGTTGGATTGGTCCAACACATTTTCACTTGGATCAAAAAAGGAAGTCGGGTTTCTCTGAAGACTTGACCTCATCTTGTAAGGTCCCACACCTTAAGGCCATTTCTATTATATGCTTATAATGTTGAGCCCATGTTCAATAGAGTGAATTTTTGTGGGATAACAATAATCATTCATATCAAACTTTCATCAATCAAGAAGGTTTTAAAAGGTGAGTTAAGTCATGATATATGTTCTTATATTGATGAAAATGAGACTAACTTTTTGTTGTAGTTGTAGATGCTTGATGAAACTCAACTTGAGAAGATACAAGATAACTAATAAGACCATGTAGAGGTTATCTTAGAGCCTTATAAGGGAGTATATTCATGATTTTCCTCATGTTGATCTAATGCATTCAAATGACTTATCTAAGGCATTTTTTTTTATTGTGTTTTGATTGTTCTAGTCTTTTTAATAATGATTTTAACCTTGATTCTCATGTCTTTGATGATTATTTTCAATAATGTGATGAGGAAAATAGCTTATCTCATGATAAAGAGGATTCTTAAGGCATACCAATCAACAAACAAGATGACTTGACACCTTCTTCATTGGATGAAACTAAAAAGGTGCTTGATCTAGTATTAGATTTGAGTAAAGAAATGCCAATTCATGGATATTCCATATGCATATCAGAACTTGCATCATGTGATTCATGTTGATTTCATCCATTTAATCCACATCTAGAAGTAATTTGTCTTGATTTCTTGCTAGCTTGGAGATTTCCTTGGTATGTAAGGTTGATTTTAAGCATTTTTATTTGAGAATTCAAAAATATGATGATATTTATGCTTCATAAAATTTAAAAGACATGTTTATGACTTGATTTATTATTCCTAATGAAGTTCAACATTCTTACTTGTTGTATAGGACTAGTGATGATTATAACACGGATGAAATGATTGATATTTTACCTCTTGAAACTTATTGTAATAGTATTAATGGGTATAGTACACCACCAATAAATATTTTCTTCTTATGGTATGCATGTACTTGAAGAGAATTAAGTGGTGTACCATGAGATAAGACCTCAAGAATGTGAAGTCACTATGCATGAGCATGTACCTACAATTGGAAATGTATTGGATCAGGTTGTACATTTCTCTTCCCATTTGCATGTTGATAGTTTTTAGTTTGAATATGTTGCATTGAGCAATAAAAATGCCTCTGGATGAATCATGATCATAGGGAGTTGCCACAACATCTAATTTTACATAATTTATACCCATAATTTGAACAAAACCTCCTAATTTTTGTTTTTTGAGTACAAAAACAAGTTTGCATTCCTTTGTACCATATGGGGTGGATTATTATTGTTATATGTAATGAAAAATAAGATAACAAGCACCCCATATGATTGTTTTTTCTTTTTTTACATAGTTTGAGTTTTGTTAAGTTAGGTAGGTGTCTCGTTAGCTAGTTTCCCTTTGAGTTTTAGTAGTTGGTTTCATTTTTTCTTTGTCCCTACTAGTTAGTTGGATAGTTGGTGATGTTGGCTTACTTTTTTATTTTTCTTTCAGTTAGTCTAGTCTATTTTTTGGGTTTAGTTTTGGCTCTATGTTGTTTTGTTCTCATTTCCTAGGTCCTAGGGTCCTACTTTTCCAATTGGATGCATATTTATTGATGGAAAAAGGAAATGTTTGTATGGGTAAATGATGTAACCACTACTTTTTAGATGTTTGTAGATATTTATTGATAAGAAACCAATAATTGTCTTAGAAATTTTAGTTTACATCATTCATATTAGGTTTTTTGTTTGTTAGTCCAACTATGAGTTAAGGTGATTTTATGTGCTTGAGATGATGTTTTCTTGAAATATTATATATTCTTAAAAATTAATTCTTCCCAAATATTGCTAGAATGAGTAGTTATAGCTATTTGTTGGGTGAAAAATGAAAATATTTTTCTTTCTAGGTCACCATCATGGCTTAACCTAGGAGTTGTTTTCTCCTTATAAGCTATCCTTAATCCGTAACCAAGAAGAAAATCTCATTTCTCACAAGTTGAGAAAGATCCATAAGAGAATGAGTTAAACAATCAAAAGAAAAGAAAAAGGAAAGTAATGATATATCATGAGAACTCAAGATATGGGTGATCTAAGAAATTTCTATCAAGGCCCTAAAGTCTTCACAATCCTTCCCAATATCTAAAAATTCTAAAAAATTCCTTCTAAAACCTTTAAAATCCTTTTAATAATTAAAAATAATGTGTAAACCATTAGTTTGAAATTAAAAATGGAGGAAATGAAACTTATGCAAATTTACTTTTAATCTACACCATTTGATCTCCATCTTCAAATATTGGCCCTTGATGGTGCATTTAGTAATGCACTTTTTATTTTCTAGTTTTCCATGTTACCTTTCATATTAAATTTGACAATCTCATTTTCCTTGTATTTTTAATGTCATGAGATTTTGGGTAGCTTTTTGAGGGTTCCTAGCATTAAAAAGGGGAATTCTTTTATATTTTAGGCATCTAACCTCCTCATCATAATCCTACACTTGTGGAGAAAGATATTGGGAGCAATATATTATATATTACATAATTTACTTCTATTTTTATAAAAAAATTATGTCATGCAAACTAATTAAAATTGTTGTTTTCTTTTTGATAATTATAATCAACAACTTTGAAAAAAAATCATTTATTTTATTTGAATAATAAATATGGGCATGAATAATTTTATAAAGTGATGTAAATAATATTTTATGAGGATTTTGATGCTTTTGATGCTTTCTTAGAGATTTAGGATGCAAAATATAAGACTAAGAATTAAAGAAAAAATGAAAATTAGAATACTGATATAAGATTTTGATGAAGGAATTGGAAGCTTACTCATAATGTGAAATGTAAAAATTACTTTTGTAAAAGGAGGAATTTTCTTCATTTTATTAGGGGAGGAATCTAGTAGAGAAAAAATATTGAAGAGAAAAAGAAAAAGATAAAAAATGATAATTTTCAATGTGAATTTCTATTGGATGTTTACCTATAGCTTGCTAGTTCTTCATTGTAGATGGTGATGTATTATATTTTATATTTCAAAACTTGGATAGTTTGGTGAAATTCAATAAAACTATTAATTTTTAACATCTATTATAATATATTTATCAAATTTTGTTTAATACTTGTGTATGCAATATGGTATTTTATGCAATTTCTTTGTCATTTTCATAAAATTCCTTAGGATCTTGCACTTATGGTTTTTGTAATTGTGTGGAATACTAGTTATGGCATTGTAAGTTAATTAAATTTTTCACTGAACCTTCCAAGATAAGGAATGGTAAATCAGATGCAGATCTCCTCCTCTTTATTTTCAGTTCATTTCTTCTCTACTCTTCAAAAATTTGCATCACTTGCATCACACACATCTATCCTTTCTATCTTGTCAACCTTCAACATCTCAACTCATACTTATACCATCCTCAATCGTAAAAACTTTCTTCAAGGTCAAAAATACACGTTTCACACTTAGCAATTTCAAATTAGGTTAGTATTAAACATTCTCATGGTGGATATGAATAAAAGTAGACCAAAGCAACACTTAACTAGGACCCAAATTAAATCTCACATGCCACCCTACACCTTCATTAACACTTGAACATCTTCAAATGTAGTGTAAACACTAGGTCGATCATTACCCATGAAAACACATTAAACTTTGAATTACATGCACTTCCTTTGACTAATCCAAAACTTTCTGAAAACAAACTTAACTTGAACGTGATCCAAGAACATCCTAGAAACCAAAAAACTCCTTCACAACAAATCTCACCTAAATATTATAAACATATTATTTATCTAGATAACACTACCAAACACTGCAATGCTCTGTAACTTAGAAGAATTTCTTATGATATGCATAACCATAAATCCTCTTAACACAAATAGGAGAACAACGCCATCAACTCTCCTTCAGAACCACAAGTCTTGAAAAGCAATTATGGAGAAATATGGAGCAAATACATTTCTCCTAGACACCTCTATACACACCACTACAAAACTAGTTCACATACTGGTGAACACAACTTCCTCTAACCAATGATATAGAAGCCAAAATTTTGGATATAGAAACTTTGAACATCTCTAACCGACATATCCAAACCACAAAAGTAGATATTCACCCTAGAAGAAATGAGAAGCAAAACCAGAACACCTTTGCAAGACAAAACACCTTTGCAACACCCTATTTCCTCATTTTATCAATTTTTTTAGTATCCTTGACATCTGAATCATAAATAGAAGCTCATCAAAGAAAAATTTTCTTCTCAACCACTACACTACTCTCATCAATGACAACACAGGCTTATTGAGATCAATGACAACACCTTCATACTTGTAACAAAGATGCCTTGGGGTTATCAATCTCTTGAGGTTGGTTTCCTTTCAAGAGATTTTTTGTTCTACCTGCATGTTGATGAGTGTATCAAAAAAATTCCTCAAGAAGAGGGATCCCCAAATAGATTGAAAAAAGAGAATCTTCTCTATACTAAAGAATATAAGTAATGTTAGCTTGTCTATAATATGAGATTTTCATGAAAAGTAAGGTACTCTTTGGTAGACTACATTTTTTACCAAAGGTTATTTCTTTATCCAAAAAGATATATTTTAGCCATATAGCCTCTCAAAAAAGCTTCAACAATTAGAATGATGTCATCAAAAAATTACTAATGTGAGGCCAGCTGACCTGAAGAAGTATGGAAAATACCTCTTAAGTTTGAGATTGAGATCGTCTCAAAAATCATGTCCAAGAAGTATTTGTGAAACTCGAACCTATTCATAAATTTTATGATAAAATACCAATTCACCTTGTCTTAAGTCTTTAAAAGATCAAGTTTTAATAGGAATCCTCCCTTCTTACTTACCAGTAGGGAGTGCAACACCTCATGTATAGTAATAACAGAGTCTAGGATCTTCCTTTAACAAAACCACTTTTTTGATCTAAAATCATCTTAGGGAGGAAAACTTGCAACTTGGATACAATAATTTTGGAGAGAATTTTATAAATTTACACAAGTTGATAGGGAAAAGCTCACCAAAGGAGTCAACACCTAGTTTTTTTAGGATGATGACAATAAAGGAATAATTTAATTCCTTTAGAACCCTCTTGTGACCAAAAAATCCTTAGTATCTGCAACCACATCTTACTCTAAAATTTTCCAATACATCTGAAACAATAAATGAGGAAATCCATTTGATCCAAGGAAGGACCAATGTGCCTATTAGACCAAATAAATTTAGAACCTTACATATCCAAGTCAATAATAGCTTGTTCATTTAAAAACTTCACAATATCACCTCTACTATCAAATGAGGATTGGGATCCTCCTATCTTATCCTCTTCCTTTAACATGGTATCAAAATCTCCCATCAATAACCACATGCTATCAATTCTATTTAGTTTGAATTTCATCAAATTGTTTCATAATATCTTCCTTATTGTATGAATATTTAAAACATACACAGTAGAGGAAATCCAAGAGTGCCATCCCTAATACAAAAATATAGTAGCAAAATGTGGTAAATCCTTGTACAATAGGGTTCCAAAACATAGAAATACCACTAGATGTGCCAATAAAATTAACTCCATGGAGCTCATAGTCCTTGAAAAATATATTCTTCATCTTAATCAACTTCTCAAATAAGCATCTTAGTTTCTTAGATAAGTAAAAGATCAAGTTTGTGTTCTCTAAATAGATTATCAAAGAGATATTTCTTATGTGGATTATTTAGGACCTTGACATTCTAAGAAATTATTTCTATTTCTTAATAGGGGTACTTTTCAAGTGTAAGTTTATGATGATTTGATACAAAAAATATATAATGTACCCTTTTTGATATCTATCTCCTTGACACTTATTTTAGACACCCTTCATAGGTTCTTTGTCTCTGGGCCATGGTCCATATTCTTCTCATTCCTAATTTAGACCTTGCTATTCAAGTGTTTTCCTTTCCCATAAACTAGGGAAGAAAGAGCCTGATTCTACTTACTGGAGCTTTTCTAGTTCTCAAGAAGTGATACTTTAGTCTCAGGTAGAGCATCCTTCACCAACACTATTGGTATCCTCTCATAAAAGTGTTCAGAAGCACTTGGCCTAGAGGGGGAACCTATCAAGCTCTATAAATCATCTTGAAGAGAAGGAGCTATTAGTTGTTAACTTTATCTAGGATTTTTTGAGGGGAAACTATCCCTCCATTTCCTTCCATGGAAAAGGATTCCTCACCCAAAGTATTCACTACCTCTAAATAGGTTCCACCATTGATCACACAATCAAGGAAGAAAGAAGATGATCCTCAATAGTTCCCTACCTTATTAACTTGGGGTAAATTATCAAGTTTTGTTCCTTTTGGAGAAACTGCAACTCTTCCCCCATACTTTGAACAATTTCTTTTTTTTCTGAATTTTTTTTGATCTTTTTGAGGATTGATCAAGGAAAGTATATTTTTAAAACCTTATAATTATTATTTTATCTTAAAAGCTACATATTAATTAAAATTTGAAACATAGAATCATGATATTTATTAGTTCTTAGAAATAGACATGTTCCTATTGTAATCATACAATTCAATTTTTCAATTACTCTATCCTCTTTTAACCAATAAATACATTCCCCTAGAGTTTTTTTTTAACTATTTTTTTCTTTAGCATATTCTCCACATTACATCGCTATAATAAGAGGTTTTCACTTGAAAGTACATTTTGACATTGCTACCATATTTGCATCATTATTTTGGATACTATCATATTCTCAATCTATGTCTACCAAATAAATGATGATTTTTATTTGTTTCATGGCCTATATAATTAAATTTATAATTTAATATATTCAATTGATTAGTGATGAAAATTATAATAAATGTAATTTAATATTTCAATCTTAAGATAAAAATACAATGAAACACTCTAAAGAAACTTGTAGTGAAGATCTATGTGAAATCATAAGGCTATAACAAGTCACAAAGCATAAAATATTACAATATTATCTAATTTTATATTTCAATATTAAGATATAAATTCAATGTAATGCTAACTAAAGAAACCATAATAAAGAACCATGTGAAATAAAAATCTATTACAAGTTAAAAATTCTACCAAATATTCTATAAAGTAGCTTAAGACAACAAATACAAACAAATATAGTAGTAGATCCAACAAATATAAATAGAGATCACTAAGAAATAATAGATAAATAATAGATCTTCCATTACTTTAAAATTTACCAATTCAACCTACTACATGTCATGTTAGTGGAGAATGATAAAAATGATGATTGAAATAGTCTAGTTTACGAACATGTTTAGTTGAATTGAATTTTATTTCCTTATTTTTAACATATAAATTCACATTCCAAACACACTTCAATACATCCATTCATTTGACTATGACTAACTATTTTTTTCTCTTTCTCCCACATGGGTTTACTATTTACATTTGACTTGAGGTTTGGAATATCTATCTAGGACCTTCTAGGTTCATTTTACTTGAACATGTCTATATTCATAGTGTTTTTTATTCTAGTTATGTTCTTGTATTCTACAACCATTGTTAGTGTCTCATATCAAATTCACAATTATGATAATGATAGCTTAGAACATAACTTTATTCATTCAAAAAGAATTTTTCTTAGGTTATAGTTTAAAGTCGTATTAATATTTTATTATTTTTATAATAGGATGTAGTTTTTGTGCTTTTTCATGTTTTCAATTTCTATTTATTTCATTTTTTCTTTGTTAGTTAATTTATACATAACAATTATCCTCTCTATTGAAATTTACATGGATTCTAGTTTAAAAGTTAGATTGCATGTAGCAATTTAGATTAACAACCCTTCAAATTAACTAATTCATAGTAGAAAACTATTCTTCGTGATATATTTATGTTTTCCTTGCATTAAGTCCAAATTATCTCTATAAAATTGAGTCCATAAAATTGTAAACAAGGTTAAATCATATTTTTCCAGCCCTCCTACTACATAACATATTATATAAAATGAGACAAGTTTTCCTATAAGAAATAAGTCCTTTTAACTACACCTCCACTATGAAAGGTTGATGAATCATCTTAGGATTATATTTCTAACACTTTAGATAGGTGGAATATGTGGAATTAAATAGTGTAGAAATCCATACCAATGAATGATAAGCTAGAAAAAATGACACAATAATAAAACTTAACCAAATGAAACCTGTAAGGATATGTGTCAGTGTATAGGTATATTAGAAAAAGTAAGGCTTCTTTATCTTATTCACTAAATATTGAACCCCTATCCACTTATTCATCTTCAACTAATGATAACTATTAGATCTATGCAATCTTTAACATTGAACTAGTGAACCAAATCACTAGTGGAGTATTTACAATGAATTAAAGAATGACCAAACATTATGATATTTAACTATATTTTAGTTTTATTTGACCTTAGGCTCATTTGAATGAGATTTAACATAATATATTAAATTAGATAAATTTAAGTAAGGTGATAGAGTTATGAGATAAATGCACATGTTTGAGGAGCAATAATAATGGGCCATTGGATTGATAAAACTTATTGATATAGATATTAACCTATTTATGCAAGACTAGTCATTTTGAAAGTGAAGTGATCTTTACATGAGTTAAAATATAATGAAATAAATATGTACTCTTAATAATTTTCTTACCGTCATGTAATCTTTGATGTAGCAACATGTGGGTTTAAGAAGGAATAATTTGGAATAGTTTCTAAGTAAACTATGCCCTACAACTATAGACAATGAGATTACTTTTGTGGATGACAAACCATGATTCAGAAAAGATCATGGGCTCAAAATAAATCATAATTTTAATAGAATAACAAATATTAAGGCATTAAGCTACACATACACATAAAATTAATTGACAATCATAGATATATTTACTCCCCACAACTAGCAAGTAACCCATATTCTTTGTTTAAAAGTCCCATACAAGGTGGCCCCATCTCAAGTCCTTGGCATAAATTATTAAGAAGCATTTGATAGCTTTTCATTGTCCTACTACCAATGCCCTATTTAAAAATTGTTGACCCATGTTAAAATCATATTTTAAATTATTTTCAACTTTAATTTTAATTGTTGTATCAAATATAAAGTTGAAACATTGACGATAGTTTATGTGCTACACTAAACATCCAAATTAAAAAAAATTGTTAGATGTATTGATGTAAACAAAATATGTGTCAATTTAAAATTTTCTCAAAAATAGAAAAAGGAAACCTACCGATTTCATTTAATTAAAAAAATCTTCATTTTTAATTGATTGGTAGGACATTTTTCCTCTTTAATATTAAGTTTAATTAGTATAAGTAAATTTAATATTAAAAGTAAGAACATTTTCTATAAAACCTTATATATTGTTTTAAAATCAAATATGAAAGTAAAAATTATTTATTTACAACATCTTTAGTCCATTAATAAGGGATGTGTGGATGAATGTATAATGAGCTTTCATTCTAAATTTACCACCAAAGACATGAACTTAGGTCCTCGTATATTTTATAAAAGGTAAATATTTAATATTAAACTATATATTTATTGTCTTTAGTCCATTGATTATGATGAATTGTGTAAATGAATAAGTAATGAGCTTTTATTTTGGTTTTACCATAAAAATACATTGGCAAATGACTGGATTGCAATAGGTCCAATTGACTTTGATATAACAAAATATTTAATTGACGAACATTATCAACCTCAATAACCAATTATATGCCATGTGGCAACTTCAGAGAAATTAAAATTATAAAAAAAAAAAACGATTCTCATATTTTAGCTATGACATTTCACCCAACATCATCATTCACATTGAGATAAATTTCACTTGTTCAATTTGAGCAGTACTTAACTATTTTAAAAGCCAATATAAGAAAAAATAGTGTGATTAATGAGGTTTGATCAAGAAAATTAAAAGAGATGTGTGTCACCAAGTCATTGCCTACAACTAATTGGGATGCTTTGACAAAGCATAGTGGTTTCAAACTTTTCTTTAATTATTATCCTTTGTAACCATTAATCTTCATTTAACCAGTCAAGATAGATCTACAAATGCCTTAATAATTTTAAATAAAAATTTGAGTAACTATTTCATATGGAACGTTTCAAGTTGATTAAGCACACAAAACAATATTAAACACAATAGTAAAACGACAAAACAATTATCTAACACCTTACCCTTCTCCTATTTTTATATAATATAGATGTTAAAACAAGATAATCTACAACTTTAATCTTTGTGAAGACTTAACAAAAAGAGAAACAAACACGAAAAAATGATGAAAAAATCAATACTTCAACATCTAATATGAACAAAAACCACCTACTCATAATTAATTGTCTAAATTTATTTAAGTACGGAAAAATGATTAAAAAATCAATACTTCAACATCCAATATTAACAAAGCCACCTACTTCTAATTAATTCTCAAAATTAATTCAAGCACATAAATATGATTAGAAAATCAATACTTCAACATCCAATATTAACCAAATCACCTACTTCCAATTAATTCTCAAAACTTATTCAAACACGACAAAATCATTAGAAAATTAATACTTCAACATACAATGTGAACAAAACTACCTACTTCTAACTGATTCTCAAAATGTATTCTCATTAATCATTTAATGAGAATAAAGACAATAACTTCTTTGAAAATACCTCAAATTATCAATAAAATCAACCCCACCTCAGAGAAAATAACACTAAGAACTTAATGACCTCTGTGACTTACAACCAAAGAATGAATTTATATTCTTCACCATCATAAATTTGGAAGGATTACTTTTCTAAAGATAAGGGTAAGGAAACAATGACCAACCCAAGAAATTCCTTGGGACTTATAACTTCGTAGATGGAGCCTTCAATTGAATACTTACAAAAAAAGCTTTGAATATCCAAGAATATCCATTCTCTCACGTTTGTTTGCTTATAAACTTGAAGACAAAAATCAATGTCTTATCATATTAATTCTTTTGAATGGTTGAAAATGGGTTTAGATTGTCTCTTAAAGAAAAGGAAGTATGCCCAAATACACGGAGATCTTTGGCGATTTGTACAAGACATTTCTTGTACCACTTGCACTAGAGAATGTTTGTCATAGAGGTTACGTAGAGCTGATTCTTTTTAAATGTCAACATATAAACACAATAATGCATGCCATTTTTTAAAGAGTTGATTTAGTCCCACATGCTTGAAAACATTAGATAGCAAAAACCAAAAATGCCAATGGATAATTATCTATAATTACTTTAATAAGAAATGATTACATCAAGGATGTATATTTAAATATTTCTTAAGTATTATATTTAGAAATATTACATTGAGTTAATTTTTTAATAATTAATAATAATGTTGGTGATATAATATTTTTATAAAGAATTTGTGTAGAAATTATATCATGGTAAATTTGTATAATTCTTATTTAATTTCGTGTTAATTTTGAGAGAATGGTTTAATAAATTTATATATTGATAGACAATATAATCTTGGTGCAATGTCACATCCTTTCATCCATATCTTTACTTATTTATTTTCATAGATTCTTCCACATTTACCTCCCACCTTATCCATATCCACATGCATTCCAATGTATTCACTAGGATTATACAGTTATTATGCTTATCCATGTGTCAATCCCAATACATTTGTTATCCACCCATCTTCAGTAAATTTTAAATGTGTAAGAGATCTAACCCTAAAATTTTAAAATTTTAAAACTTAAATTTAAATTTTGGTGACTCCTACGCATTGCATTCCTACCTAGAGGCAACTAAACACACATTTTTCTAATTTATTGTTTTGTCCTTGCATTTAAAGGCGTTCAATTGCATTCATGTAATCATCAAGTCATCATTTTAAATATCATTTGTGTAGACACCTAAAAATGACCTAGGCCTGCAAGCTTCATTTTTACCACTTTCATCCTAGCATAATTATGACATTTAATTATGTCCTTGGTCCACATTCGACTATTGATTAAATAATTCATAATTATTTAATTAATTCATATCCTTTGATTCTTCATGATTATTAAATAAATAAATTTTATTTATTTATTAAATACGTCATTAATTGTCTAAGTCTTCCTTTAATTAAATAAATTTCTTAATTTATTTAATTACCCTTCGTCATATATTTCTTCCTGATTATTAAATAAATAAGTTTTATTTATTTATTTAATATGTCACTAATCGTCACAATTAAATAAATTGATTAATTTATTTAATTATCGGTCATTATCTGCTAAATTAAATAATTATCTTTAATTATTTAATTGTCAAAATTAATATTCTTCTCATTTTAAATAAAATTATTTAAAATGTCATCACTATCTTAACTGACACTTCACTTTGGTAAATAATTGGAAAATCAATTATTTATTATTTCACAAAATCCATAATTTAAATTCATTCAATTCAAAATGGAAACTAATCTTCTAAAAATCAAGTAATCGGGCAGATTATTGATTTTTCAAATCTAATCTTCAGTTCAACTCTTATCTTCTTGATTTTTCGAATCTCACAAATCAGGCAGTCTTTATCTTCTTGATTTTCGAAAATCTTTATTTTCTAATTAATTTCCTCATTTATTCTCCACCGTCGATCCAATTATCTGAGATATTATCTTGACCGTTCGATTAATGAATTTTTTCTAACCCTAATTAGGGATTCTCAGATTTAATCTGAACCTCTCATTCTAGGTCTTTCTTAGAATTCGATCTCGCCTGTCCATTCGAAATGGCATTTTCTATAAAATGCCATTTTCCTCTCACTTTTCGATTACACACACACAAGTAGACATATTATAGGCGTATTACATACTTATTCACTTGCACACTTAGGCTTCTCATTGCAATTATTATCTTTATTTGATCAAGTCTTGGCATGTTTAGACATTGATAAACATAGTCATAGGCATAGGTATTTAGGCATTTATCAAATCCTTCAAAGCTTGGTGTAGGACTTTGTCAAGGCTTGCTCGCACAATGAATTTGAGGGAAAAATATCATCCAACAAGCAAGAAGGTACTATGGAGGTAATCATGGAAAATGTGATTTATAGGTATAACTGTTTTATTATTTAATTTTCCTTTGTACTTGATAGGACTTTGGGTTTTTGGCTTTTACATTGATTTAACACTCTTGAATCTAAACCTGAAAATTACACTTAGTTACATTGGTGAACCCGACTCCATTTTTCTGGTTATTTATGTACAGTTTTTTTATATTTTCTGTTGTTTTGTAGGTATAGGTACGGAACGACGCAACCACTTTTTTAAAATCGTGATGCATCTGATGCATTGCGACGCATTTGATAAAATAAAGGCCTCAATCGCTCTGTTGTGACGCAATCGACCTTGGGAAAGCCGCATTTGAAGCATTGGAATGCATCTGATACGCAGAGCAACGCAATCACTCTATCGCAACGCAATCGTCTAGTAAAATTTTCTGTTATTTTACATTCGGTTTTTTGTTGTTTTTTGCATTTCTTTTATCTTGTTTATTTTTTGCATTCTGCCTAGCATAGGATTTCTGTTACTAATCGGGATTTGTAGCTTGTTGGCGGTTACTCTTTGTGGGTTGAAGACAAACACTAAAATTACTAATGGATTGTCTTGTAGGTTCGATTGTCAAAGGCCAAACATTCAAACAATGTGCTTGCATTTTTAGTAGTGTAACTCACGTTTTATTTTTGGTGCAATTAAAATGAACCTATGTTTTCTATGTCTGAATGTGTTTGTCAAATGATAGGGGAGTATGCTCTCACCTTGTGAAAACTTGGTGATCAAAAACCTAAACTCATTTTTTATTTGTTCTTACCTAACGATTTGGTATATCGGAGTATCCTCTCCCCTTGCGCTTTCGGGTCATCTTGGGTGTAAGAGAAACGGTTACCAACTCTAGAAATTGGGCCTGCTTGGGGATTTCATCACCTCAATGCAACTCAAACCGACAACGGAGCTAAAGCCAAGCTACCCTCGACTGATATATAAATGTAAATCTTAAGGGAAAACCTAAGATTGCGAGTGTGGATGTGTCATACGGATGGAGTTGTACTCCCTTAAACCCTGTTGAGCTTAACCTCTTCAGGCTGGAGTGCCACCTTAATGGTGATTAATCTCTTGCCCCATGTATGGCCACTCGAATAGGGGTCCCGAACTAAAAACCTTTGTGTAGTAAGCCAAAAACCCTCTATTTGCTAGCGCACCACCGATCGGTGTGAAGGCATCCACACTTTTGCAGTTTGTAGTAGAGGTGATCAACCTGCCATGGGAGTTTCATGGGGGTTGGAAGCTTGGTTGGTCTGAGAAGAGAGTACACTGTAAGGGGGAGCCCGTCCAGCCAAGCTTCTGAATTCACATGCTACAGATATGCGGTTGGGGAAACCCGCGTGGAATCTAGCAAATATTGTCCTGGCCTAACCTAGGATTGTGCTTATCTGATGTGTGATTGGTTACATTCAAAACACTATGTTTGTCAAGTGTTTTTTGGTTTTATCACAGTTCTAAAAAAAACATCCAACATCAAACAAATCAAACTTGCCATCAAAACGACAAGAAAATCAACTTTAAACAAAACTGTGTCGCATCTGTTGAACTGCAATCAATTTTTTGCACCGCAATTGCTCTGTTAAACCGCATTTGACATTTAAAATGATGCATCTGTATGCGTCGCGACGCATCTGAACACTACAGAGCCACATATGCAAAACAAAGTCGCATATGACAGTCCAAAGGCCGCAATCGCAAAAACAAACCGTATTTGCTAAATTGTGACACATTCACAGCTTCAAACAACACATTTGCCTGTCACAATTTAAAACTTCATACAAATTCAAAACCTGAAATCTTCATCTTGTCAACCATTTGTCAAACACAGTTTCCAAAGGAATCCTGTCAGAAACCAATTCTGAAATAGCTCAAAACTTTGTCCATTAGTTTGCATTCTTTACCATAGGTTTAACCCTTCATCTTGATTTTTAGGTGCATACATTTGGCATTAGGTTGTCCCTAGGTTCACATTTTGCATACTTAGGATTAGGCAAATCTCAGCACAATTTGCAACGTCATTGCTTTCGAAACTAGGCTCTTTTGGACTAAGTTGTCAAACCCCTTTTTTCTTAGTCATTGTCCTCTTTTGTGAGATTTTCCAATTCAAAAGTCTAGTTAGGAAAACTCACTAGTCATTTAGACCTTGTCATCTTGTCATTTCCAACAAAGTCCTTTAGTAACCAAAATCGAAAACAAAGTTTGAGCTTAGAAGTGCTTAGGTACCCTTGTCTTAAATTGCATCTTAAAGTCTACACATTGCATTATCCTATTCACAAAAATCCAAAAACATTAGTCACCTTAGTCGTCATTTTGAACTTAGACCTTACATAGTGTCATCACTACATTTAGTTGTCATTTCCCATTTGAGCAATCTCATTTATGGTGGAAACTAGACTCCAAAAACAACGAAAAATAGCAAACTTTTGACAAGACCCCACTTCCATTGTCGATAATCCTACAAATGACCCAAACTGGACCTTTGATGATCCATTTTCCAATTCAAACAGTCAACCTCCAATGACAACGCAATCCTCATCAAAAAATCCATTTGAACAATTCATGCAAAAAAATGAATATGGTCAAATACTTGAGGAAAACTTAGAGGCAATAGCACAAGACCTAGAGGCCTATCAATTCATTGAAACAATGCTCCTTTACGACAGAGACAGATACTTAGCCATACTCCTGAGTCAAGGAGCTAAGTTACCACAAGGATTTGATATTAACACGATAAATTTGACACCTCCTGACCCTAATAACAACAACACACATAACATGTCACATAGTGGTCAACTTCCAAACACTACGAGCAATACTTCCTTTGACACCACAATGACAGTGCATGCTACCTCCAACATCCCAAACTTTTCCAACACCATAAATTCCATGACAGTAAATGCCATGGGGGCATCATCAAGTCACAACAATTCCCCCTTGACAGCTACATCTACTACCATAAGCACAACTTCGACATATCCGCTTAGTGGTATTTCACAAAATCCTTCAGGAGGAGGCACAAGACGTATCTTTATCCAAGGACAACAACAAAACATTAACACGACAACACAATCAAATGTCATTGCCTCCCAAGGTACAAACACAAACATTCATCTTAGGAAAACTCAACAATTTACACAAAGCGGCCAAGTAACACAACCCATGCCATCATTAACACATCATAACATTCATGGTCATCATATCCCCCAAATAACAACACACATGACTGGGGGACACATCCCAACCTACTCATCCCACGTTCATACTTATCAACATGCACCCAATCATAACCTTCAATACCAACAACACGTCAATCCACACATGTCATACATATCACAGCAATCCATACTGCCACAATACACCAATATTCATGCACAACAAATGGGAACCTATGGTGTACCAAGTAATCCAACGTACGGAAACAAAAATAACCCTATTATAGATGGCCTCCAAACAAGATTGATGGGTTTAGAAAAAACTATCCAAAACATATACATTTCAGGCAAGAAATCAGAAATATCATATGATCTAAATGTATACCCATTCGACACGAGCTTATACATGCCTCCATTTCCACTAGGATATGTGTCACCCAACTTCACAAAATATAGAGGCAAGACAAACCCCATTGAACATGTTCGCGAATTTGCAACCAATTGTATGGACATCGCCTATGAACAAACATACTTAATGAGACTTTTTTCTAAAAGTCTGGCGGGTCTTGCCTTTGAATGGTTTTCCACCCAAAAGGATATCCAGACATGGGATGAGCGTAAACAAAAATTCATAAGAAATTATGCGTACAACATCGACATGGATACTGTTAAAATAAATATTGAAACTGCTCCCTCCGGGTTCTTTTGAAATATGTGCGCTGACCTGTATGTCACCGAAGTCTGGTCGACTTTCCTTTGAGTTTTGACCACTCGTTGTATGCATCCTCTCTTCACAACTTCGATTAGAGGCTTCCCTTTCGGCTCCAAAGAGGCTGCGCAGGGCCTCCACGTGTCGCGCTTATGGAGGATTTCAGTTGTTTTCCCTTGAGGTCTCTTTGGGTTGCGAAGGCCTTCCACTGGGGCAATCACTCCTAAGATGGTCAGAGGGGCCCACACTTTGGTACATGGCGGCATATCGCAAACATTTTATGCAGGGATGAAATAAGCAGCTGCAGGCTGCGAAATGCTTCTGCAGGCCTTCTTTTATTTTGTGGCGGGCCCTACCTTCAGCCAGGTGGCAACCACTCACAGCCTTTTCAAAGCAGTAGGGAGGTGAATGCCGCGGGCTGTGAAACGCTGCCATGCGTCTTTTGCACCTGGTTCACATGGCTTTCTCTCCACTTCGGGAGCAACCTCAGCCCCTTTAGCATGTGTCGCTTCTTCGCAATCTCTCGGTAGCGGTAGGAGGAATTCTCATTCAGGCAGTGATAGGCTGCCACGCGCTCATCATGTTTCTCTGAAGCGGTGGGTGACATTGGTCGCCACAGATGCGGCTAGGACCACTGCCATCATTACAAAGGGCACGCCTGCAACCGATCGAGTAGATGTTGTGTTCTAACTGGTTGCTGTTGTAAAGGCATTGGGAATATTCTGATTCGGGCATCATTACGGGAGATGGTGCGATCTTTTCTGTTACGGCTCTCCAAGGCGGTGGGATTTTGCTCTTCGGCTATATATACTCTCTCTGAAAGGGAGAACAGGTCCAATATTTTTGAAAGAATACTGGTTTTAGCAAGAGACACCAGGCCTCTTTTGCATATTTATTTACAAGAAACTTTCAGACTGTGCCTATTGTTCGGCCTTTCTATTTTTCATGTTTTGATTAAACTATAAACTGTGTTTTTTATTGTCTTAAGCATTTCATTTGAGGAGACTTCTATATATTGAATACAAGCCTGCTTATATAAATCATGTCCGAATGACTCTTCTTAGTAGTAGGGGTGTATGCAATACTATTTTATGTCAATAAATGAATTGTTTATGTTACAACTTTAAGTTTCTGATGTTTTGGAACATAACAACAACATTCAGGCCCTTAAATTTATGATTTATCGTGCCCCTCAGCAAATTTTGGCGCATCGCCTTAGAATAGAATTTGCTTCATTATATCCATTTCCTTTTCCATTTCCAAAAACCCATTATAGAAGAAGCTGGCTTCTTTAAAATCCGAAGGTCACTCAGTTCGGCGCAAAAGGGTCCCCCTTGAATTGAGTTTCCCATAAGGCACTGGTACCTCATCAAATTTTAGCATCAACAGTTTGTCCTTTTTCTGGCACGCCCAGTGGGACCCAAACTAATGAAATTGTCTTGTAGAGGGGTGTATGAGCCACCGGCCTGTAACTAGATCCCAGACTGCAAATAACCCAGGTTTATTAGTACCTCCATTAGGGACAGTCCAGGCCGCAAATTAGTTAGTAACTGTTTCGTTCCCACCACCCTTTCCTCTCACCATGTTGCCAGCCACGAATAGAAATTATGTAGCATGGGATGCTGGAAGTCCCATGGTAGCTCCGATGGTGCCTGCTGTTTGGGGTGCTATCCCGGTTTCGGCCCTGAAAGCTCTTCCTAAATTTGCCAGGGACAACAAAAAAATGCCAGCAGAACATTTGCAGGATGTGGCGGATGTATGTCTGGTACATGGTATCACAGCGCAGAATGTAGCCCTGAGACTCCTCGCTGCGTCTTTCAAAGGCAAGGCCCTGGATTGGTACCGAACGCTAACTCCAAATACCATTCGCACTTGGGATGACCTCGGAGATCCATTCTATGAAAGGTTCTCAAATGACGGAGATCGTTCTTCATTATATTATCAGTTATCTATCATCAAGCGAGCACCCCAGGAGGCTCTTACGGACTTCAATGCTCGATTTCACTCAAGTTGGCAGAGGATTCCTGTAACTATTCGCCCGACTCTAGAATTGGCATTCATGTTTATCTGAAGTCCATTAACCCTGACATTTCTATGATGATCAAGTCTTTGGGAGGAGCCACTTTACCAGATGCTTATGCCACCGCTATCAAAGCGGAGAATCACTTGATAGATTGTGGGAAATTGCCTCCTTGACCTGTTGTGCCGATATTTCCTGAGATATCAAATGCAGCACAAGAAGTTGCATCGACCAGTGCACCAACAACTCCCCAGTCAGCGTACTCATATGCAGCCGCTCCCGAAAACTTGGCTTCCACATCAAGTTCTCCCAGGAATGAAATGGGCAACCTCAAGGAGATGTTGCGGACTATGGCAAATGACATAACAACTCTCAAACGGAACCAAGCAATGCCTCCACAACCTGCATATCAAAACTATCAAGGTGGGCGGCCTACCTATCAACAAAATCAATATCAGAATGCGCCTTGCACTAATTCACCAGCAGCGGCTACAAACCAAATGGTCCCAGTGCCTACGCCACTGGCAGGTGCGTCGCCAAGCTCAAGTAGAGAACTAACCGCAGGACAAAACAATCTTATTGATGACATCAATCCATGGTGCTTCCCTTGCAATGATGCACATATGCCCCGAAATTGTCCGCATGACAACTTACAACACAAGGTGGCAGAACAACGCAATCAAGGTATCGCAGCAGAAAATGGAGAATGCGGTTTTTACTGCGCAAATGCAAGGGATGTCCTTAGAATAGGAGTCTGATATTGTGCTTGATCATGCTCTCTTCTCATGGATGGAAGATGAGGAAATGGTGTTTGCAAATGACACGTCCACAGTCGAAACACCATAGGTACAGTCTGACTATAACACACGCTCAAAGAGGAGATTCACCGGTGAGCCCGTTGTTTCACTTTTGGACAGCCCGCAACGCAAAGGCATATCCGATCAAATTCCTGGCGTTTCGACTATCTCTTCATCTTTTCAACCACAGAGGGAGATTGTTATAACAAAAGTAAAGGAGTAGAAATCTCCCAACTCGTCACCTTTTGATGTGGTGGAGCAATTGAAGAAATCATCCGCTAATGTGTCTTTATGGGACATCTTAGCTATCCCAGGATAGAGAACTATGCTACAGAAGGCGCTTCAACAAGAGATCAACTCAGTACCAATTGAGCCTTCGGCCAGTACCGAGGCAGTTTATCAAATGTCACCGGCTAAGGTTCTTGCAGACAAAGCTAAGAGATCCCATGCGGAAGGCAGAGGTAGGCCAAAACCTCAACCCTTCTTCTTGACTCTCATTATAGGGAAGAAGCTATTACACAATGCTATGATTGATTCTAGCGCTAGTACAACGGTTATGCCAAAACTGATAGCCAAAGCCTTGGGGCTCAGCTATGAACCTATGAAGAAAGGGGTGATGCAGCTATATGGAAATAAGGTTGATACTGTGGGCGTCATCAAAGCGCTTCTGCTAACCCTATTCGCCTGCTCAAGTATCACGGTCCCGCAAGATACAGTGATCATAGATGTTCCACCAATGTTTGGTCTTTGTCTTTCTCGAGAATTTACTTCGAAGGTGGGCGGATATTTGTCCTTAGATTGGTCACATCTAATACTTAGGACCAAACATGGTGCAAAAATGAAGATTGAATCAGAGGCTCTACATTCTGAACATGTGGCGGATGAGGCCCTGATCAATTTTGAAGCCGCACATACCTCCATCACCAAACAGGACATGTACAATGTCGAACTGCTAGAGGAGGAGAAGGTGAGCGGAGACCGAAGTGATGAAGAAGATGCTCTGTTGAGTGAACATATAAACAATGATCCTTTTGGGAATTATCATGCTACCGGATTGGGCACATATGTGATTTACGATGAAGACCAAGTTCTTCCGAAGGTCTTCAAAGAATCTGATGATGACCAAGTAAATGAGCTGTGGACATTATATTTTGATGGAACAAGGAGAAAAGTTGGAGCTGGAGCAGGGATATGTCTAATATCCCCACAGAATGAAAAGTTGTTGAGGTCTTTCTGATTCCAATTCGCCTGTTCAAATAATGAGGCTGAATATGAAGGGTTGGTCTAAGGCCTCAGCCTAGCGGAACGAATGGGTATCAAGCAATTGATTGTGTTCGGGGATTCTGAACTAGTAGTTAACCAGGTCTGAGGAATCTCCGCAGCAAAGAATGTCTGCATGAGATCCTATCGGCATCGAATTTGGGACCTGATTGAAGGTTTTGTAGCCTTCAACATCCTGACTATTCCCCGAACAAGGAATGGCGATGCAGATTGCATGGCGGTGATCGGTGCCCAGTTTGACCCTGTCTTCGACTTGCTTCGGAACAAATATTCAGTACGAGTGCTTGTTTGACCAGCAATTCTCAACAATAATCAGAGTTGGCAAGTATTTGAGAGTGATGAGCACATCGCCTCGTTTATTCAGCACTCAGGAGAATTCGCTGATCAACTTCAACCGAAGATCGCCGAGGCCTATGAAGGACAAATTATGTAGCTGAGGTCAAATAAACTTCCAAAGGGGATATTTACTCTCGAGAATTTTTTTTGATTGTAATGACTCCCGAAATGATAAGCGGAAATTCGTGGCAGACAAAAGTGATTATGAAAACCTTTGGGTCTCCGATGACAGGGAATCTTTGGGTCGGAAAGGATGTCTCACATCGGGATAGAGAAAGGCTTATCAGTTTCTGTGAAAAATATAGAGTAGTGGCCTGGTCCTACGATGATCTGGAGGGTTATGATCCTGGCATCATTCAACATACTATTGAGCTAATAGAAGGTGTGAAACTAGTTTGACAGAAATAGCAGCCGGTCAACCCTAAATTTGAAGCCTTGATGGCTCAAGAGTTGACCAAACTCATTGAGTCACGTATTGTCTTCCCAATCAAACATAGTACTTGGGTGTCAAATCTGGTACCAGTCTGAAAGAAGAATGGTGATATCCGCTTATGCGTGGACTTCTGAGACTTGAACAGAGCATCTCTGAAAGATCACTATCCATTGCCTTCTATGGAGTCGATACTCCAAACTATCGTAAGATCGGAAAAGTTCTCTCCTCTGGATGGCTTCTTTGGCTATAACCAGATTCAAGTTAAAGAAGAAGATCAGCACAAAACTACGTTCACTACGAAGTGGGGAACATTTGCATATGCTAAAATGCCTTTTGGTTTATCCAATGCAGGGGCAACTTTCCAATGAGCTATGGACGTCGCATTTAGCGAACTGGTCAATAAGTTTATCCTAATCTATTTGGATGACCTTACTGTGTTCTCTAAATCTAAAGATGATCATTTCGATCATTTGGAATTAGTTTTTCAAAAGTTCCAGGAGTTCAGGATTTCCTTAAATCCAAAGAAATGTGTGTTTGGAGTACCCCAGGATAAGCTGTTAGGGCATGTTGTGTCTAAGGAAGGTATTTCAATTGACCCCGAAAGAGTGAGGGCTATCAAGGAGCTTCCCCTTTCGGTAAATAAGAAAGGTGTTCAGTCTTTCCTCGGTAAGGTAAATTTCGTCAGTAAATTTATTTTTGATTTTGCGGGAATGATTAGGGCGATCACCCTAATGCTGAAAAAGGATCAAATTTTCAAATGGACAACGGAGGCTCGGGAGGCATTTGAGAAGGTCAAAGAAGCGATCTCTGTAGCCCCGGTGTTAATTAATCCCAATCAGTACAAAGATTTTATAATGTATGCCTTAAGTAGCAAGTCCAGTATTGCTACTGTTCTGACTCAAAAGGATAGTGAAGGAAAGGGAGAACATCCAATGGCGTTCTATTCCCAAACACTAAAGGAATATGAGGTGAATTATAACTTCATCGAAAGACAGGCCTTTGCAATAGTAAAAGGACTTAAAAAGTTTCACCATCTAATCTCCTACAACAAAGTTCTGGTATATGTCGCACATTCTAGTGTGCAGGAATACATCATGGAAGGAGAGATCACAGAAAAAAGGGCTAATTGGATCACCAAGATCTTAGAGTATGACATCGAGGTCAGGCCTACCAAAACTATTAAAGGAAGAGGACTGTGTGAGTATATGGCATAGGATGAGGAGTTGCCTGCCAAAGAGGAACAGCCAGAGCTCATCCTAATAAATGGATCGGGATTGGAAGATGATTGGCTGATAGATAGAATGAACTTCATGCAAACCAGAAGGTATCCGCCAGGCCTCTCATCCCAAAAAAGAAGGTATTACCGGCTTCAGAATTGCGGATACACGCTGATAGAAGGAGTTCTTTTCAAAAGAAATTTTAATGGTGTGATCCTACGATGCGTTACTTCAGGGGAGGCACAGAGGATCCTCGATGCATTTCACAATAGCGACGAAGGTGGACATTTCTCTGCTAAACTACCGCCATCAAGGTCCTGCAGGCTGGATATTACTGGCCTACACTTTTCAATGATTCCTATTCCCTGGTAAAGACTTGTAAAAAATGTCAGTTCTTCTCCGACAAAAGGAAGAATTCAGCGATGCCCCTCAAACCTATCGTGGCGGATGAACCATTTACGCAATGGGGCCTGGACTTCATTGGAATGATCAACCTGGTTTCTAGCACTGAACATAAATAGATTTTAACAGCTACAGACTACTTCACAAGGTGGGCGGAAGCCGTTCCCCTTAAGGAGGCAACGGAAACAGAGATTATAGACTTCCTTGAAGCTCCGGTGACAAGGTTCGGCCCTCCAAAGACAATCATCTTGGACAACGCCAGAGCATTTGTAGGTACAAAGGTATGTCACTTTGCATTAAAAAATGGCATATTCCTTAAAACATCATCAAACTATTATCCACAGGGAAATGGCCTAGCTGAGTCGACAAATAAAAGTTTGGTCCAACTCCTTAAAAAGGTCGGCTCAGAACACCAGAGGGAATGGCATAAAAATCTCCAAAAGGCACTCTAGGCTAACCGCATAACTCCTAAGCAAGTCCTTAATACTTCACCTTATGAGCTGGTATATGGAAAGGAGGCACTGTTACCTATCTCTATGGAGATTCCGGCGATACAGTTGTTGAAATCTCTCGAGATAGAACAAAATGACGCGATGGAGGTTCGGCTCGCTGAACTGCTGGAAGTACAAGAAAAAAAGAAGAATTCCCTAAAAGCGATGACAAGCCATCAAAAGGTGGTCAAACGATGGTTTGACAAGAAGGCTTCCTACCAAGGCCTAAAAAGTGGAGAATTAGTGCTAAAATATGACAGCAGGGCTGCAAAGCCAGGTCAACACGGTAAATTTGATAGCCTATGGGAGGGACCTTTCAAAATCATTCGGTGCCTGCAACACAACGCTCTTGAGCTGGAAAATATGGAACAAGAGCCATTAGGAATCCCAGTTAATGGGATTCATGTTAAATTGTTCTATTAGGCATTATGCTCTACCCTGTATAGTTGTAAATAACACTTTTATTTCCTTTCCTATTTTTGGCCTATTCTTTTGCTAAATCAGTTATCTTGCTACGCATTTTCTCATCATCATTAGCGGGTAAAACACCAGAGTTTCTTAACATAAAGTATACTCATAAATGGAGAAAAGGCATACAAAATTTGCAAACCTAGAAAAAGTTTAAGCACGGAAGCAAAAAGGAGCATAGATTTTCCTTAAAAAGAGAAGTATATCTTTATATATATATATGTTCCTGAGTTACAAAATGGCTGAGATGCCAATTTTCAAAATGTACAAGTATTAGAGTATACTATATATACATGGCCTTTGTTCAGGCTTATTCGGAGTAGGTGAGTTACATCATCAGGTAGGAGGACAAGGGGGTTATCTAGTCAAAGGAATGGCTGGCAGCAACCGACGCATCCACTGCAGCGTCCGCTTTTTCCTCGTCCACGGGCTCCTCGGTGGTACTGGCAGCATCATTCAACGTAGCCGTCGTCGGTGGTGGATACACCAGGTCCCTGAAGTTAGTATATCATTCTACGTCGTAGAAGGGTATCACATTGTAGCTTTAGAACAGAAAGTGAAGGGCTTGAGTAACCCTTTGCTGGTGCTGGCCGCAGGTCTGCAGGTGGAATCCGCTGAGAAATGGCAGCCAAACAACGACAGCCTCTTCTTCAATAAAGCGATGCAGGTCGCTGGCTGTTGGCAGACCTATCCCATACGCAGCATGCGTAACAACCTCGCCGAGCCCATTCAAGTACTTCTTCGGGAAGATTTCTTTGACTAGCTTCAAGATAAGTGGTCGGGGAACGCAAATGTCCAGCATGGACTCTACAAAGTGTGAGCACATGTCGGTGTTCACCCTATACTTATCTTCATATTCTATGCAATCCTTGCCTAGGACCCACTTAATAGCTACCAGAACCAGCAAGTGCTTGTTCTTCGTCATCCTTTTCAGCCTTCTAGTGGAGATCTCACCTACAAATGTTGTCTGTGATTTGAACGAGGTAAGGCGAATTGGGGTATCCATTCTCCTGACACTATCCCTAAGTCTGCTAAAATAATGTCAAACCTGCTCACCACCTAACTTATGAAAAGACTTGCTGAGCAATCTGCTGCTGACCTATCACTTCTTAAATGCTAAGTGTGTTTGTTTGCTATCTATTGGCCTATTTATAGAAAAATTGACAAGACATTTGCCAATCCGCCTGTAAGAAACGTGATGTTTGCTCACATTTTGGGCCGATACATGCATGATAGCATGGATCAAGGCGTGCTTAATTAAATGAAGTTAATTAATTAAGCTTTAAAAAGGTGGCACTTGTTGGTGAAGGGACGTATGGACGTATGCTATGGTGTCATATCTCAAGCGCATCCCAGAGCCCAAGGTGATACTCGTATCTTTTCAGGCCATGATTGTTTGCTTAGCGTAATCATTCCGACCAGGATATTAATTGCCGATGTATGCTAGCACAAGGTGAGAAGGCCAGTTGCAAGCTCAATTTCCAAGGAGATCAGGGCGTATCACACGATCTCTAAAAAAGCAATGATGAAAGCCGGCCGCCTCGAAATAGCAATCAGTTCATCTTGCACGAGTTGTAGAATTAACGGTACATGCCGAATTAAATGCAAAAGGCTTTCTTTCGCCTACCACCTTGAAAAAAGTTGCTATTATTGCATGAAAATGCTTAGTATTTCAAAGTCTTTTTACAAATGTAGGGGAAGTGCAAAGTGTTTTATGTCTGTCTATTCAGCGTAAGCGTATTCGCAGGCCAGGAAGCTTACAAGTTCTGCAGCGAAAAGAAAAATGTCAGAATCTTCAGCTCAGTCGATGCAAAAAGAGATTAGCCAGGATCTGTATACGGCCATTCATTCTTCGGCCGAGGTATATGTGTACGAAGATGTAGCATATGCCACTCCTGACATACCCGTGAAGACAAGAAGAGCCAACAAAGAAGAGCTGGAAAGACCCAAGGAATGTAGTAACCCGAAAAAGGTTAAGGAAAAGTGGGTTAATATCCACAACCCAAAACTTGCAAAGAACCCTAAATCTATCAGAGAGGTGGCTTGTGCAAGGTTATCGACAGCAAAGGTAGACCAATCCATGGTAGAAAGAGTCTGGTTTAGCGGCCTCCCACAGTACATGGTCCCATTGGTGCACTATTGCCCAGAGGTGGTCGACGTAGCTGTTCAGTGCTATAGTCCATATACCCACTGCATTGAAGGTCGCCATTTGAAGGTTCATATCGGCCGAGAAGCTATCTGGCACATGTTATGTATCCCTGACCCAAGCAGAAGAAAGGAAACTATCGAGCATTTATGCCCAAGCAAGGGGGAGAAAATATGGAAGAGGATGAAAACTGGTTCCGATTTCTTATTAGAAGAGACTAATAAGAAAGGTCTTGCGTCCGCCAAGGCACAGAGTATCCCATTATTGCGTGATTCATTTCGTGATGATCTCTGGGACCCCATGTCCATGCTGGCATTTGTTTGTAGCCGAGATTCTGATGAGAAGATTGAAGCTTTTCAACTAGGACCTGTGATACAGTTTCGCAAGCAGCACGACCTCTTCTGGTATGATTTTGCTGAGTTCATGGTCGAAGAAATGATACAACAAATAGAAAATTATTAGGCAGAGAAGAAATTTAGATTTCTTTCCTATCTGGTCCACATGTTCCTGCATCAGAATCTGGATTTCTTTGCCTGATTTGTTTTGCTATCAATTTTTGATGAGCAGAACAAAAGAAAGCCGGTGTCTACATGGACACCTTTCCTTTCCACAACATATGACTATTATGCCTTCGTGGACTATTTCATAGCCCCGATTTTGAATGATTTGATCAAAGAAAGTGATATCAACCGGCTCAACATGGAGCAGACTAGATTTTTGCAAAGCTACACTTCTGCTTGTGACTGGTTCTTAGGCAAGGATTTCACAATCCTTCGAATGCGGAGTTTTATTGGTAAACCTTTCCTAATTCCAGCGTGCATCACCGATAGAGTGCTCGTGCTGGAGGTTTTCCGACAGGTGTGTATCATTGATTTCATGTTCTATAGCTGCGAAAGTGTCAAGAAGAAGGGATTCTTCACTTGCCCGAAGAGTTTCAAGTCGGTAACCCTGGTTAAAAAATAATCGCACAAGCTGCTAGAGGAGAAGCTGGCACATCTAGGGTTAGTACTGGTAAATGATAAGTGGGATTACAACCCTTTCAATGATCTACCAGAGCCACATATGAAGGTTACACATGTTCCCTGACCATACTGGGAAAAGCGGCGTAATAGGCAGACTGATAAAGATGAAGATTTTGTTGAATTAGCACAAATCCCTACACCAGATACCAGAGGTCCATGGCACAAGTTCTACTTTCCAGTGGCCATGGCCTGGGACAACCTTCTGATAGAGCGCGACATGTATAACAAGTTGAAAGTAGATGAGGAATAGAGTGATGAAAAAATAAAAGCTTTCTGGAAATATCGCCAGGAAACAGCACAGTTGAATGCTCCTTATAATCAGTTGAAGGACGACCAGGAATTTGAAAAATAGTGGGATGAGGGCCATCCTAGCCCGATCTCTAGTGCTGACAGAAGTGAAGCAGAGGGATCCGAGGAGCAGGAAGAAGAAACGGCAGTATCATCCTCTTCAGCGCAAGGAGGCAATTTCTCCAAGCATGCCGCCTATGTGGGCACTAATGTGCGCTTTAATATATCAAGAGGCTCGCTTACACACACATGGGCCACTAAACCGGTCAGGCCGACACCTCAGCAGAGGGATCCGATGGCTGATGTTAGTGAGTGTCCACCTGCGAAAAGGCAGCACACGGAAAGTATTATCGGAATAGTTTCACATGAACCTGTCGGAGGAGAAGTGCCCGCTACTAGTCAAATGCCAGAGTTTGCGGGTGAATCACGAACGATCCCGAAGCCACTACCGACCAGTCAGCAGGTACATTTCACTCATTCCTCTCTTACATCTCATTCTTTCATATCTGCCCCTGCTCAGTTAGCAGCTCCTGCCATAAGTTCGAGCCCTCCACCTTCTGCTTCTGGTCCAGCTTATTCGATTGGATTTGCCCAGTATTCGCAGGCCTCACCATTTATAATTACTCCTCTGAGTATGCTCACGCCTGCTGCTGCCGCTCAGACTTTTCTCACCTCACTTTCAGAAAATGTTCCTCCTATCGGCCCCCACTCTTTTTCTACTATGCTTATTGATCCCTTTCCATTGCAACAAACCGATACCCAGTCAACAACTATCCTTCCCCAGCCAATTAGCCTTTCGGCTGAATCTCTGATCTAGCCGCTACAGATATCTAGCCCTGCTGATAGTCCTCAAGCTAAGCTGTGGAACGTACCACACTTTTCTCCACAAACGGTCACTCTTCAGAAGAAGCAAATGCATGCGCCTATGAAAATTACCTATCCCTATGCCCTGCCTTATGGTGTTCCTTTCGCAGGTGGGCTGGTTTCATCACCAGCTGAGTTCATAGCACAGGTAGATTGCGGAAAGGAAGGGTGCGCAAATAGGATGAGGCAGCGCAAGGCAAAGGAAGATAATGCTCCTGCCGAGCCAAGAGTACAAGCTTCATATGATGAGGCCCGACAGGAATTAAAATTCGCAACCATGTACCCAAGAATAAACAAGCCACAGGGAGAAATGCAACCTGAAGATTATGAGATTTATGCTGTCGGACTTGACATGAAGATAGCCCAGCCACAGGATAAAGTTGAAATCATGGAGGAGACACAACGGGTGGTCACTTCCGACTTCCTCAAAACTGGTCGCCAGTTAAAGAAGAAGGATGAGTAGCTCAGGGCAGCCAAAGAAAGGGTGAGCTTTCTAGAGACAAAGAAGAAATCCTTAGAAGAAGATATCGCCTAAATGATAGAAAGAGCGCTAACAGTAGAGAATGAGAGAAACAGGCTTAAGGGCGAAATTGAGAAGACTTGGGTTCCTGATCCCGGCCTTGTAAAATAATTGCAGAGTTAAAACCAAGCCGCACAGCAGAGCCTACGGTCAATAATGGAGGAGCTTGAACACTTCGGGCTTGAGTACAGTTAGAGAATGGCAGAGAAGGGTGAGGAGTTGGAGTGCCTACAAGAGTAGCATCAGTAGAAAGTATAGGAGAAGGAGGCCGAATTCAAAAGCCTGAAAGCTAAGCTAGAAGAGGAGCTCCGAGAGATAAAGGCTTCTCTGAAAGAGTAATCGGCTAACCACTTCTGAGCTGAATAAAATTGGAATAAAGAAATGAGCAGCTATGCGGAGCAATTAGCGTGGAGAAAAAGAAGAAGGCAAAATTAGCCTAGGCCCTCATTTCAAGAGACGCGAAGATTTCTTCGCTTAAAGTCTCTTCGCTACCTGCCCCTGCCCTGCCTGATGTCATCCCGATGGTCAGGCAATTGTACGTTTCTCACTGGGAAAAGGTCAAGACCTTCTGCCTAACTCTGCAGCCTACTCTTTGATTCATCGACAAGGCATCAAGACTCAATCAGGAAGCCCACGACACAATGGAGCAGTTCCCACGTTTCATCCTAGAAAAGGTTCCTGAGGCAAGGGACTTGCTAAACAAGCTATACTCTATCTCGGACGAAATTCTTGCTGAGGCGGGTATTGAAGATCGGAACATTGCCGCTTAAATTGCCAATAAATTCATCCATTGTCACTCCGCTTTCCAGTGCACTAAGGCAGCGACGGATTTTCTAAGCAAGGCGCTTGATGGCATACGGGGAAGTTTTTTTGAGTTAGGTAAGCTAGGTTTGCCATCCCCGTTTCTCAAGGATGACTCCATTGCCACAACTACTCAGATTGCGGAGGTTATTGAACAGAAAGAGAACGATCCGGAAACATTCAGGGAATTCAGCAACCCCCCAACGACAACTGACATTGAGGCAATCATTCATCTACTCTCCTAGCTACTTTTCATTATCCAAGCAGGCGCTGACCTACCTGAGGTGCTGCCTCACAAGGAAGCTATTGATTTCTGCGGGGCACAAGAAAATTTGTGTAGCATGGCAAAGCCATTCGAAGGTGAATGGTCGTCTTTGTAGGCTGCACTTTCCAAACTCTAACTTCATTCGCCCTATGGATGAAGGCTCTGATCTGAAGAACCAGAGAGTTTTTGGGTTCTCCGTTCCTTATCCGAAATGCCCCTGATAGTCGCCAAAAGCTATTAAAATAAATATTGAAACAGCTCCCTCCGGGTTCTTTTGAAATATGTGCACCGACCTGTATGTCACCGAAGTCTGGTCGACTTTCCTTTGAGTTTTGACCTCCTGCTATATGCATCCTCTCTTCGCAACTTCGGGTAGAGGCTTCCCTTTCGGCTCTAAAGAGGCTGCGCGGGGCCTCCACGTGTCGCGCTTATGGAGAATTTCATTTGTTTTCCCTTAAGGTCTCTTCGGGTTGCGAAGGCCTTCCACTGGGACAATCACTCCTAAGATGGTCAAAGGGGCCCACACTTTGGTACGTGGCGGCATATCGCAAACATTTTATGCAGGGATGAAATAAGCAGCTGCAGGCTGCAAAATGCTTCTGTAGGCCTTTTTTTATTTTGTGGCGGGCCCTACCTTCAGCCAGGTGGCAACCACTCGCAGTCTTTTCAAAGTAGTAGGGAGGTGAACGCCGCGGGCTGCGAAATGCTGCCACGCGTCTTTTGCACCTAGTTCACGCGGCTTTCTCTCCACTTCAGGAGTGACCTCAGCCCCTTTAGCATGTGTTGCTTCTTCGCAATCTCTCGGCAGCGATAGGAGGAATTCTCATTCGGGCAGTGATAGGCTGCCACATGCTCATCATGTTTCTCTAAAGCAGTGGGTGACATTCGTTGCCATAGATGCGGCTAGGACCACTGCCATCATTACAAAGGGCACACCTGCAACCGATCGAGTGGATGCTATGTTCTAACTAGTTGCTGTTGTAACGACATTGGGAATATTCTGATTTGGGCATCATTACGGGAGATGGTGCAATCTTTTCTATTACGGCTCTCCAAGGCGGTGGGATTTTTCTCTCCGGCTATATATACTCTCTCTAAAAGGGAGAACAGGTCCAAGATTTTTGAAAGAATACTAGTTTTAGCAAGAGACACCAAGCCTCTTTTGCATGTTTATTTACAAGAAACTTTCAGACTGTGCCTATTGTTCGGATTTTCTGTTTTTCATGTTTTGATTAAACTATAAACTATGTTTTTTATTGTCTTAAGCATTTTATTTGAGGAGACTTCTATATATTGAATACAAGTCTGCTTATATAAATCATGTCCGAATGACTCTTCTTAGTAGTAGGGGTGTATGCAATACTATTTTATGTCGATAAATGAATTGTTTATGTTACAACTTTAAGTTTCTGATGTTTTGGAACATAACAACAACATTCAGGCCCTTAAATTTATGATTTATTTTTCCCCTCAGCAAATTTTGGTGCATCGCCTTAGAATAGAATTTGCTTCATTATATCTGCTTCCTTTTCCCTTTCCAAAAACCCATTATAGAAGAAGCTGGCTTCTTTAAAATTCAGAGGTCACTCAGTTCGGCGCAAAAGGGTCCCCCTTGAACTGAGTTTCCCATAAGGCATTGTTACCTCGTCAAATTTTGGTGTCAACAGATACCTCTATCAGTAGATTGTGCAATCTCACGCAAGAGCATATTGGTGAGACATTTTTCCCATTCTTTAAAAAATGGAGAAGCCTCGCTAGTCGATGTCACATTAACATCCTCGAAAGGGAAAAAGTCGACATGTTTGTCCAAACATTTCTGGGGCCCCTAAAATATGCATTACAAATACATTGCTGCACAAACTTCACAGATTTAGTCAAAAAAGGGGTCCAGATTGAGAAAGCCCTTATCGCAAAGGGAGAATTATGATATGGTTCCAAAAACACAAATGTCAATCCAACCACCGACAAGAATAAATACTAGGTAAAAAATAAACACGTTACAAATGATGATGTCATTGATGCCAAGACTGCAAACATTGTGGGTCATGTATTGGCCCTGAAAGGGGATCAACAACAAAACAAACCAATGACATTGACACCCCCTACTAATGTCCCTTCAAACAATCAGAACAGTCAAAATAATCAAGGACAATACCGTCAGATGAGACAATTTCTTAAAGGTCGCACCTACACTCCTTTGGGTGAACCCATTGAAGAAGTCCTTAGGAAATTCCTCGAGCATGGGGTCATCATACTTCAAGAACCAAAACCATATGACCCAGGATAGTTTAAACCAGCATGGTGGAATGATAATGCATTTTGTCAATACCATCGAGCAAAAGGGCATACTACCTCTAACTGTCGACAGTTGAAAATCTAATACAGGATCTTATTGAAAGTCACACCATCGAAGTAGGTGGATCGTAATTCGCCTCCAATTTAGATCATATTATCCATAAGAATCCACTGCAGGACCATGGTTCTCATAAGGCCTCCACTTCAGGTCCACAAAATCAAGCTAACTTCACCCAAGCCAAGTACGATTATTCTAGTGGACCAATTATAAATAATGTCCAAACTGACGATGAATACATCAATACCATTATGGTCAAGAGAGCACCCCAATGTAATGCTACTACTTGTAGTGGCAAGGTCACTATAGCTGGTCCAACTCCCGCTAGACAAGCCAAAATCACCATACTGGGTCCATCTGCTAAACAGTCACAACCTGCTCCATTTGCTAAACAGTCACAACCTGTCCCAACCATAAAGTAGTGGAAACCCAAAAGTCAGTTCAACCTCATTGACCAGCTAGGAAAGACTCCCGCACAAATCTCTATACTCGAGTTGCTTCGTAGCTCTCTCACGCACAAAGAGATCCTAGATAAAACCCTGCTAGAGTCGTTGGTCTCTAAGGACATCGATGTCAATCAATTTGAAACCATGGTGGGATATCTCACTATGCCTCACCATGTTACCTTTTCAGAGCAAGATTACTCATCACCTAAAACCAACCACAATGATGCATTACACATAGAAACTTTTATCCACAAGCACAAAGTTAGATGGATTTTAGTAGATGGCAGAGCAAGATTGAACATATGCTCCCTCAAACTGGTTAAGGCTCTAGGGTTCTTTGATGCGTGCGTACACCCAACAAAGAGTATAGTGATCAAAGCATACGATGATGAGGAATTCTCTTCACGTGGCGTTATCTCTCTCCCTATCAGAGTGGGACCAGTCATTATGGACACAACTTTCCAGGTCCTGGATTTGGAACTACCATATAACATCTTGCTTGGCCATCCATGGATCCATGCCTTAAAAGTTGTTCCATCCACATATCACCAATGCCTAAAGTTTCCATTTGACAGCACAGAAATAACCATATATGGAGACCCCAACCCTTTCCAATATTGTACAAACTTAAGGGGTATCTCTGAAAACTGAGTACCTATTAACCGAGAAGCACCTGGCTCCTTGTCATCCAAATACATTGACCCATCCACACTCATGCCATCTTCCACATCCGCTCCATCCACGTCTTCTGCCATACCACCACCTTCCACTAGCCCTAAGGCTAAATCCACTATCAAAATCTAGGACCTCAGCTGCAGAGAGTTCAAACTAAATACAACATATAGCATAACAACAATACCCAAGTCTCCAAAGATATATGGTCGACCATGTTTCAGAATGGAACCCATGGAAACTTTCAAAGTTCCACCGAAAATAGTTTTCATCAAGTGGGGAGACATGAGTAATGAAGACCTTGCTGACATTATAGGATGGATCTATAAAGATACTGTCGCACTACCCCCATTACTAGTTCAAAAATATGGCAAGGGTTATGACATAATGAAGGCTAAAGGCTATGATGGTACTAGTGGCCTAGGAAGAAATAAAACTGGCTGAAGGGAACCCATAGAAACTTTTCAAATTCTGAAGTATCTTGGATTAGGGTTTGGATCACCTAACAATGACGATCGACATACCTCTGGACTTTCAAATGAGTGAGTACATGCTTCGAATAGTGTCAAGACTACTAGGGAAACCCTCACTAAAATAGACTCCCAAGAGTGGGAATTTGGCTTAGAATGATCCCTAAGTGACTATTGTCTTGATGATTTGTTTGTCGAACTAGGGGAACCGACCTCTAAACAATAGTTTTGGAAAACATTCAAAATTGAACAGGCACCAAATAGGAAAAGTCCCATTACCACTTCCCCTGACATACAACACCCATCATCTGAACCCCCTCAGTCTAATCAATCCGAAGTATCAGACGACATTGACAACCAGGGCTCTAAAACCTTCACTCCTTATTTTGACAACGAATATGACACTAGAGAAGGAGATTATTGGATAGAGTTCGATGTAGAGTTGGATGATGATAATCTCATCTACAACATCACTGAATCTGTCTGCATGCTATCTGCATCCTCACCCCAATTCACCAGCATTGACGATGGCATTTCCTTAGTTTACCCTGAGCTAGTCGATTGGGACCAACAAGGACCGCCAGTCCTGGACACATTTCAGAATGATGAGGCAATTGCTAAATTTATGGGATTATGAGAAGGCATACCTAGTGGGGACCACAAATCAGGATTCGCCATTGATTTAGACTACACGACATACTTCGGTGAGACTGCTCCGTCCTCTAGTCGAAAAAGTTAAAATAAAAATAAAATAAAAAATGAAACGTCTCTAGGTGAAAATCGAAAGGCACCTTTTGACGATAAAATAGTAAAAATAAAGGACGTATCTGCGGGTGAAAACCTCTCTGAGGCACCCAAAGATGGAGGACTAGAATTTCTCCCCATGCAACAGGAAAAATCGGCCATGCTTATCGAAGACACAATAGAGGATAACATATAAACTACAGAAGATCCCAAGATGGTCCTCTTTGTTGCATCATTGACTGAAGAAGAGAGACCATAATTTCATAAATTCTTTGCAGAACGAAAAATCAACTTCACATGGTCCTATGCTGACATGCTAGGATTGGACCCAAAACTGGTTCTACACCATCTGCCACTATTACCTAATGCCAAACTAGTCAAGCAGAAGTTGCGCAAAATGCACCCTCAAGTTGCTCTATTGGTCAAGGCTGAGTTAAAGAAATTGCTAGACGCCGGATTCATACGGTCTATTGACTATGCTGAATGGATTTCTAATCTGGTCCCAATCACAAAGCCAAATGGGCTGATCCGTGTCTGTACAAATTTTTGAGACCTAAATAAAGCATGCCCAAAGAATGACTTTCCTTTGCCAAACATTGACATCATAGTTGACCTTACAGCAGGATATGAGATGCTATCCCTCATGGATGGTTTCTCTGGCTATAATCAAATCCGCATTGCTCCTGAAGACCAGCACAAAATGGCATTTACTTGCCCATGGGGTACATACTGTTGGAACGTCATGCCATTTGGTCTCAAAAAGTAGGTGCCACATATCAAAGGGCTATGACCACGATCTTCCATGACATGATGCACAAAATAATGGAAGATTATGTAGATGACCTATTGGCCAAATCAGCAACTAGGAAAGATCATTTGAAGGTACTCGACACAATTTTCAAGAGACTTGAAGAGTACAAAGTTTGGCTAAATCCTAAGAAATGTGTTTTCGGGGTCACATCAGGTAAACTATTGGGATACATAGTTTCCCAAAGAGGCATAGAGGTCGATCCAACAAAGGTCAAAGCCATCATAGACATGCCTCCTCCTAGAGGAATTAGTGAACTCAGAACTCTACAAGGCAGAGTATAATCTATTCGGTATTTCATAGCCCAATTGGCAGATAAGTGTCACCCATTCCAGTATCTGTTACGCAAGGGTATCCCCTTTGTATGGATAGATAAATGTCAAGAAACCTTTCAGCAAATCAAAGATTACCTACTGTCAACACCAGTCCTCATGCCTCCCATCCATGGAAAGCCATTGATCCTATACATCTCGACTACTAGTTCAGCACTGGAGGCATTACTAGCACAAAATAATCATGAAGGAAAAGAAAGAGCCATCTATTACATTAGCCGCACACTGATAGGGTATGAGTTGAATTACACAAACATTGAATGTGCGTGCCTTGCTATTGTCTTTGCATCCCAAAAACTAAGACACTATATGCTCAGTCACCAGACACAACTAGTTGCCACGATTGATCCACTGAAATATCTCTTAAGTCAAGCGACATTAACAGGACAGTTGGAAAAATGGGTCATGATACTAAGTGAGTATGACATACAATATGTCGAGCGTAAGGCAATAAAAGGACAAGTAATAGCAGATCAACTGGTGGATGCACTGATTCAAGTCACTCATCCACTAGTAACTGATTTTCCCGATGAGTCCATTTTTCATGCGGAACCGACGGTACCATGGAAGCTATATTTTGATGGATCTCATACTGGTCATGGCTCAGGCGCTGGAATCTTGTTTATCACACCACAGGGGGATTCAATTCCTAAGTCATACCGGATTGCCTTCCCTTGTACAAATAACATTGCCGAATATGAAGCACTAGTCACAGGTCTCAAGATGGCAATTAAATGGAAAATTCAGACGTTGCTTGTATTCGAGGATTCTCAGCTCGTTATCAACCAAGTGAATGATGACTATGAAACAAAGGATGAGAAGTTGCTTCCCTACAAGAGGATGGTGGATAGTTTCCTGACATACTTCTAATTGATTTCTTTTGAACAAATCCCCAGGACACAGAATAAGGCAACTGATGCAATGGCTACTATTAGTTCTCTCTTGGACATCCCTAAAAATGTGTCACAATTTGAGTTCTTAGTGTAGACATCTAATTTGACCACTTCCATATGATCAAAGACGTCTCCTTATTCATCCAGTTGCTTATCCCCTCTGTTAATATTAATTAAATCATTTGTTTAATTAATACCTTGCATCTTACATAGGGTTCATAAAGTATTTAATTTAATAAATACTTTACCCCTCTTTCTTCTCTAAATTAAATAAATACACCATTTTATTTAATTTAGTCATATTACCTTTTTGGAATTTAAATTCATTTTTTAATTCCTCTTTTTCTCTCTCATTGTCACATCCTCCAACTTTTGCAAATTGGTCTCTAATCCATCTTAACTCCTTCATCTTCTTCTAATTAAATATGGTTAGCATATGCACACCTCTAATCATCATTAGGGTCACATCCTCCATAATCTCCCACTTGCTTCTAATAAGTTATTAGTCCATCTAATTAAGTACTTGCACAACATTAATCATATGGTTAGACCAACCTAATCCTCTTCCCATTTATGGCATGTGTCCTTAGTCAACCTTATTAAAGACTTTCTCCATTTGGGCAAGGCACTCCACTTCCCCATGTGGATTTTTAATTCATTTTTTTAATCCTCCAATGCACTCAAAATAAATTTTTAATTCCTTCACTTCTTCCCACATGTCCTCTCTTTATTATTTATTCTTTCCCCTCTCCCCATGAGGATATTTGAGAAATTTTTAATTCCTCACATGTCCTCTCATCCACATGGGGACAAGTACCTCTTTTATGAGGAGATCTTGTCCAATCCCAAGGTACTTTGTACCCCCCTCCATGTCATGTACTATCCTTCCACCTCATGTCCACTTCACCTTTTAGGGCTATATCGCATGCCACATATCAAGATGTGAGGGCTTGTGAGTTCTCAACTCACCTTAGCCCTACATCTTGATCATTGGTGGCTCAATCTTGGCCATCCATTTCCTTAGAGATTTCCAAAATCTCTATAAATACCCCCTATTTTCTCTCATTTGAGGAGGAGATCATTTTGCTAGCCAAACTCTTCCAATTTTGTTTCTCAATCTACACTTAGCCATTTGCATCCATTTTGTCCAACTATCTTGCATCTCACACTTCACATCTTGCATCTACTTGCCATCAAGGAGCATACATCTCATCTACAATCGAAGGGCCAACCAAAGAACAACTCTACAAGGTAAAACGTTCCATTCTTATGTTGTTAAGTTCATCATTTGCCCAATCTTAAAGTGTAGAGTGTTTTTAGTTGTTATTTGCACTCTCTTTAGTTTGTTACTCATCTTTTAATGATTATATTCCCCTATCACATTTCTGGCACGCCTGGTAGGACCCACAAACAGGTCTTTTTCTCACATTTACTATTTTTGGCATTTTTGCAGGTTCAGGTTACAGATTGGCAGACCTGACCTTTCCAGTGGCGGACTTGACTTCCGGTGGTGGACCTGACCTCTCCGATAGTGGACCTAACCTCTCTGGTTGTAGACCTGACCTCCGGTGGTGGACCTGACCTCTCCGGTGGTGGACCTGACCTTCGGTGGCAGACCTCACCTCTCCAGTGGCAGAACTGACCTCCGGTGGTGGACCTGACCTCTCCAGTGGCAGACTTAACCTCCCAAAGGTGAAATTTCAAGTTTTTACCAATTGTTCTTTGGTAAATTAGGCACATATTTTAATTAAAGGGGTCAACAAACCTTGTTTGGCATGCTTATGGAAGGCTATTTGACGTATCCAATCCCTTTGCGCCATTTGGCGATCCTGGGTGACAAGAAAGCGTAGATTTCTAGGTCCTTTGAGTCACCCTATTTTATTTTTCTTAGTGGGACCTGCTTGTGGATTTCATCACCCTAAGGGACGATTCCAACCACGTATACTAGCGGGGTATATAAAGGGGGGAGAGCGAAAGTTGTACATTAATCCAACCATGTTGTAATTGGCAAAGCGTCCGGATAACGTGAAGAGTTGGTCTGAGCCTTTAGTATCTCGCTAAGGTTCTCGACTCACGCTTGTAACGAGTTGGTGTTCACAGTTTGGGCCTCAAGTACCAAGTGTATATCGAGGACTCCTTAGCAACCATGTTCATCCTAGAGTAGAAGACTTTGTTGGCCATACCTGTTTCTACTAATCTTAGGGTTGTGCTGTCTAAATTGTCTTTCTTATGCAAAACTAGTCATTTTCACTTTAGCCAAAAAAATTTATCAATGTTTGCTATATTTTGGGTCTTTTGCCTTACTCATCCATCAAAAAATCAAGCTTAAACTTATCCTTTGGCGGACCTAACCTTATCCTTTGGCGGACCTGACCCCATCCTTTGGTGGACCTGACCACATGCTGTGGCGGACCTAACCACATGTTGTGGCAGACCTGACCTCATGTTGTGGTGGACCTGACCTTTGAACAGCCTATATTATCACTTGGCATCCCTTGTCTCTCCGTTTTGAACATCGATACACCTATTCACCATCCTAAACAAACATCTGAACGTCTGTTCTGAGTCTTCATCCCCTCGTTCTGAGATTCATTCATTTTGAGCACTCTTTTTCTTGTTCTGAGTTCCTATTCTTTCATTCTGAGAGTCATTCATCTGACCTGAGACGCTCCCCATCCGTCCTGAATCCGCTTTCATCTTTGATCTCCGCTATTCCATATAAGCCCTGTTAGGGTAGTCATCTGAGTTGACCTAGGTGTTCATCCCTAATCGTAATCATCATAACTGACTTAGGATTGCTATCCATCTTAAGTCAGTCATCCTTCTCGACCCAATCAATCCACTTTTATCTCAAGTTGGATTCGGTGTCGTTATCATACATCTACCCGTCAATCAATTAATTAATGCCTAGTGTTACCAAGGATCCTTCTTAAACTCAGTTGTGGATTTCGATCTTCATCATATTTATCATCAAATCAATCCTAATCATCATATCGATCCAACCCCCACATCATCAACTCTATTCAGATCAAGGTCCAAAATCTAGGTTAATCCAGTGTCTACCCAATCAATCCAATCCAATTTCATCAAATCAATCCACGTCGGTCTAACCAATCGTCATTGGCCAATCTCCCATCAAATTGAATCAATCTTTCATCATCTAGGTATTTCTAATATCTTGATCTATCTCATCATCTTGCATGCCCGTTCAGACCCGATCACAGGCGAAGAAAATGGCCAACCAACAAGCCCAGAATGCCCAATCAAACAACCCTCAAGATCCCAACAACATAATGAACGTCTCATCAAATCCTAACAATGGTGCTAACATCCCTCACGATCCCCACAATGGCACCTCATCACAATCCAATGTGGATGGCCAAAACACGTCACCACCTGGGGAGGAAAACATGGCTAATCAACCTAAGCTCACATTCGAGGAACACTTTAGTAACCCTGTTAATGCACAAATGACAGAACACCTTCTTGAAAAACATGGCGAGGAAATCTTGGCTCACTTGATTGACAAAGGTGTCAAACTGTCGTCAGGTGTCAACTTATCTAAGTATGGCACCTCCACATCTAACGTACCCCAAGGTTCACATAACATCCCAAGTAGCTCATATGTCCCCAATGTTCCTTCCATAGAAGGTTTGCATCAACCTGAATTTGGCAACGTTGTTCTGTATCCCATTGGAAATCCCACACATCCCACCATCTCGGTCATAGGGACACCCCAAACCACTGATCCCAATGATCCTTTTTCCTTTGGCATGCCACAAAACGTCCCACAACCACAACCACTAATGCTACCGGCACCATCCCCCTCGAATCCACCTCCCGTCAACACTGGGGGCAGCCCTTTCGCTACCTTTCCTCCACCTCCTGGGGCTATAAATCCTCCACCATCATCATTCATACCCCAACAACCTCCCCAATCCAACATCCCTCCACAAAATACATCCCAATCCTATGCTCCCACTAGTGCTCAACAACCCCCCTCGCAAAACATCTCAACCGCACCTCGACCTCAACAACAACCATTGGTCAATCCTTTATTTTCAACACAACCACCACTGCATCAATCACAAGGAAATCAACCTTGGCCTTCAGTCCCAACTATATCTCCATTCCTTGCATCCATCTTACGCCCGCAAGCGCAACCACCACATAATATCCCATCTCGTCCAACACAGCCGCCAACAATGCACCAACAACCACCCCATCATTACAATTATTATAACCAGCAACAATATCAACAACAACCATCTTATGTGGCCTCACAATAGTCACATCAGTACCCCCAATATCCACAAACTAATCAACAACACCTTCTCCATACTCCCCAACTGTATGCCACCCATAACTACCCAACCAATCCATATTCCACCTCGCAACAACAACCTCTTTATCAACAAGGTCCCTTGGTGCATCAGCAGGGGATACTACCTCCTCATTATCCATACACCCATCTCCAAGTGTCATCTCCAAATCCACAATTGTCCTACCATCAATACCCATCCAACACACCGGCCAGTGCAGACATACTAGAAATCAAAGCCGCTCTGAAAGATCTTCAGGCAGGGACTGGCAAACAATCATTCAAGTTTAAAGATATATGCCCATATCCGTTCGATCCCTCCATCTCATTGATTCCCTTCCCTAAACATTTTGAGATGCCAAAGTTTGACAAATATAGGGGGAAAAAAGATCCTAAGGCCCACTTGCAGGAGTTTTACTCCCAGGGTCAAGAAGTTATCCACAATGACAACTATCTCTTGTGCCTATTCCCATGGAGTCTGGCAAGCAACGCCCTAGGGTGGTTCATGACCCTCAAAAGTTGATCCATAAAATCTTTTGCAGACCTAATAGAAAAGTTTGTCTCCTACTTCTCCTTCAATTTGGAGGACACCGATACCCTGGATCTCCTCAAAGGGAAAAAACGTGAAGGGGAAACCTTTACTAACTCCCTCCAAAGGTGGTGTGCGCTAGCAAGCCGAATGAAAACCCCTTTGAAAGAAAAGGACATGGTCACCCTCTTTGTGGAGAACTCTCATCCTAACATAGCTCATAACTTTAGATTACATTGTGTCACCACTTTCGCAGAGATAGTAGAGAAGGGACTCATCCTTGAGCGTGCCCTTGTTGCCAAGGGGCACATCAAAATATATAATCAAGATAAAGAAAGGTCATTCAACGACAAGCCACATTTTTGGAACAAGAACAAAAATGCAATAAATGACGGTGTTACTGATACTAAACATGTCCACGTGGCTAACACATCCCAGAGACAACAACAACCCATACCTAACACCATATCTATACTGCAGGGGGCACCCTGTCCTCCCCAACAGTCCAATCAAAATAACCAAGGGAACACTAAACGCCAGTATGCTCAATTAGGAGAACCTCTGAGCGTTGTCTTCAATAAGCTATTACAGATCAACTATCTGATCACGTACCCTGTCACCAAGCCACTTGACGAATCCAAACCTAAGCCCGCATGGTTTAGGGAAAATGAATATTGTGAGTTCCATAAAATCAAAGGACACTCTTTGAATAAGTGTTAGGGTCTAAAAAACTATGTCCAAGATCTCATAGATCGAGGTGATATCAAGGTTGACCCCAGTCAAGCTTCATCGTCCAATGCTCAATTACAGATATATCAAAATGCCTTTCTAAACCATAATCAAGGCCCGAGCACCTCCAACAGTAATCCTCAAAACAACAACACAAATAACGTGAGCTATAAGAATGTACCCCTCAATTACGAGGGTATTATTCATTACATTGAGCAGGTAGAACCTCGTGTATCCATGATACATGTCAAAGCCAAAGACCCTCAGTGTGTTGTTACTACATGACGAGCATCACTGTCCCTGTGGCCCCCGCACTCCCAATCAACTCCTGTAAGCTCTCAGTACAACATCCTTGATCACTTAGGAAAGACCCCTGCACATATCTCCATTTTGGATTTACTTAAGTCTTCCCCTGTACATCAAGAAATCCTCAACAGAGCCCTACAGGAAACCCATGTACCTAATGACATTGATCCTACACGCTTCCAAGCTTTGGTAGGACACCTAACTTTATCTCATCAACTGCACTTCAGCCAAAACAATATGCCAAACATCGATGTCAATCATAATCGCCCCTTACATATCGAAGTCGTAGTTGCTCGTCATAAAATAAAAAGAGTCTTGGTAGATAATGGCTCTACCCTCAACTTGTGTACTCTAAAATTCATAAAATAGGTGGGGTATACTCAAGCGGATTTAAGTAATTAGATCATCATGATCAAGGCCTATGATAATGTAGAAACGAATTCAGAAGGGATTATCAGTCTTCCTATCCAAGTGGGACATGTGGTTCAGTACATTACCTATCACATCCTTGATCTGGACTAGCCATATAATCTCCTCCTTGGCCGTCCATGGCTCCATGCTATGCAAGCCATCCCCTCCACATACCATCAGTGCCTAAAATTCCCAGTCAACAGACAAGAAGTCACCATCTATGTTGATCCCGAACCATTTGAATATTTCCATGCTTTAGAAGCGTCATTTCCCCATTTACATTATTTTCCCAGGGTTGACATGGGGGCATCCAATTCATCATCCGCTAATCCACCCTCCAACACGATAACCCCTCCATCTTCCACCACTAATCCTACAGTCACCAAAGTCCAGATCATTGACAAAGGGTGTGGTGAATACGAAATGCATACTGCTCTTAATGTAGCAACCATGCCACTGGCACCACACAAGTATGGTCAACCTTCACATGCTACTCCAAAGGAAGACAAGACTGTCACCTTCAGTGGTAAAAACATCCCTACCACCACTTTTAGATCCCCAAGTGTCAAGATAGATGCACCAGAAGAAGATATAAGCCAATGGGTCTACCGAGAAGAGCCCGAGCCGGAAACTCCTCTAAAGGAATATTTTCAGGAAAAGTACCTCTGGCCAACAAAGTTTGTGGAAAAACATAACTATCAAGGCAGGGGCCTAGGTAAAGAAGAACAAGGGCGGTTGCAACCCATTGATACATCAAAGCTACCAAAAAACATAGGCATTGGGTATGATAGAAAGCAGAAAGGCCCTGAAACATCATCTAATACTTCCAATAGTGTCGTCGTAGACAATGGCTCATTGGAAGACATACCCGAGGAGGAATCCATCATACGTGTGTATGATGACGTCGATCACACTGACCTATCATCCATGTTTGAATGCCTATCCATTTGCACTATTAGCCTATCCCTTTATCACCCTGAGCTTATTGATTGAGACCTACATAATAGCACACATGTCAGTATGTCTACAGATACATATGTCAACCTTATAGGATTGGGGGAGGATGAGCACTCCAGTCGCAAAAATAAGAATAAGAAAAGTAAAAAGTGGTCATCTAGTGAAAAAATCCCTAAGGCACTTCCTGACCTTGAAAAAGTAAAAATAAAGGATGCATCTAATGGCGAAAACCTCGAAGAGGCACTGGAAGATGGAGATTTTCATCTTCCCCTTGTGGGAACTCAGTTATCTGCCTGATCATATATTCTAATTGAAGAGACTCAAGAAGTTAATCTGGGTACTGCTAAAAATCCTAAAATCACCTATGTAGCTAAGTCACTCTCAGAGCAAGAGTATCTGGTCATCGTGCAGCTATTCCAGGAGGGGATCATTAACTTTTCTTGGTCATACTCAGACATGCCAGGCCTAGACCCCACCTTAGTGGTACATCATTTAGACGTTCGCCCAGATGCCAAGCCTATCAAACAGAAGCTCCGCAAGATGCACCCATAGGTCGCATTATTAGTCAAGAAGGAATTGGAGAAGTTACTAGAGGCGGGTTTTATTAGACCGATTAACTACTCTAAGTGGATCTCTAATATAGTACCAGTTGCCAAACCAAATGGAGACATTCGGGTCTACACAGACTTCAGGGATCTTAACAAAGCCTGCCCAAAAGACGACTTCCCTCTGCCTAACATTGACATGTTGGTCGATGTGACAGCAGGACATGAGATGTTATCCCTTATGGATGGCTTCTCTGGTTATAATCAGATTCGAATCGCACCTGAGGACCAACACAAGACCGCCTTCACAACACCTTGGGGAACTTTCTGTTACAATGTTATGCCCTTTGGTCTCAAAAATGCAGGGGCAACATATTAGAGGGCAATGATGGTCATCTTCCATGACCTCATACATATCATCATGGAGGATTATGTCGACAACCTATTAGGGAAATCCAGAACACGAGCAGAACATCCTACCATCCTGAAAAAGATATTTGAGCATTTAGAGCATTACAAGTTGCGGCTAAATCCAAAAAAGTGTCTTTGGGGTCATGTCAAGAAAGTTGTTGGGTTTCATAGTCTCTCACAGGCGCATTGAGGTTGATCCCGCCAAGGTAAGGGCTATCTTGGGCATGCGACTTCCGTGCAATCTGAAACAGTTAAGAAGCCTCTAGGGGAAGATGTAGTCCATTCATCGATTCATAGCCCAACTAGCAGATAAGTGTTAGCCATTCACTCATCTTCTGAAGAAAGATTTCACCTTTTGATGGAACCAATAGTGTCAGATGGGTTTTGATAAAATTAAAGAATATTTAGCTCATCCACCGATCTTGATGCCACCTATTCCAGGCAAACTCCTCCTGCTTTACATCTTTACCACTTTGGTTGCGCTGGGGGCATTGTTGCCACAACATGATGAATCATCAAAAGAGAGGGCGATCTACTACATCAGTCAGACATTGGTCAGCTATGAATTAAACTACTCCTCCATGGAAAAATCCTACCTTGCACTCGTCTTCAGCACACAGAAATTCTGACATTATATGCTCAGCCATCTAGTTAAATTAATTGCCAAAATCAATCCATTGAAGAATTTGTTATCTAGAACCACTCTGACTGGCCGCATGGCCAAGTGGGTCATGCTCCTAAGTGAATTCAACATAGAGTATGTGGAACGAAAAGCCATAAAGGGACAGGTCATAGCTAATCAATTGGCCGAGACACCATTAGTAGATGCTTACCCTCTGGACATTGAATTTCCAGACGAAGAAGTCTACACAGTCACAGAAGCACCGGCTTGGACATTATATTTTGATGGCTCATACACGCATAATGGATCAGGCACAGGAATTTTATTAGTTGCCCCTCAAGGTGACTACATTCCAAAATCATTCAGGATAGCATTCTCATGTACCAACAATATAGCAGAGTATGAAGCTCTCCTCACCGGCCTCAGAATTGTAAAGTAATGGCACATAACTCATTTGAAAGTCTTTGGTGATTCTTTGCTAGTCATTAGATAGGTTAATGACGAGTTCCTAACCAAATATGATAAGCTATTACCCTACAAGCACATGGATTATTTCAAGAAATATTTTACCTCTATACAATTTGAACAAATTTCTAGGGTATGAAATAAAGCAGCTGATGCAATGGCCACTAGTGGTTCCCTGATTGACATGCCTAAAGACCAAACAGAATGTGAGTTCCTTGTGGAACAATTTTTAATCCCAGCATATGATATCCCTGAGACTGACATGGTGTGTGACATTGTGGGTCCCACTTCCCCATGGTACCAAGACATCTACACCTACCTCCATGATAATATTATACCCCTGGATCTTACACGTAATCAATGCAAATCCTTCGTCCATTGTTCTTCTCGATACATTATCATCTATGATACGCTTTATTGTCACGGGTATGATGGAATCCTCCTTAGATGTCTGAATGAGACTGAAGCCCATGCTACACTAATGGAAGTACATGGTGGTGTTTGTGGAGCTCATTCAAATGGTATGGCTTTGGCCAAAAGGATCCTACGAGATGGATATTATTGGTCTATATTGGAACATGATGCTTGTGAATTTGTGAAGAAGTGCCTTCCATGCCAACAACATGCAGATTTGATTCACGCCCCAGTACAAGATCTTTAGCCCCTCCTAGCACTGTGGCCGTTTTCCCAATGGGGTTTTGACTTGATTGGCAAGATTCACCCTCCATCATCCGATGGCCATACATTCATAATTATCGCCACTGAATACTTCACTAAGTGGGTGGAAGCAATACCACTCTCACAAATTATCGATATCCAAATCTCAAAATTTATCCTTTACCATATTCTCTGTAGATATGGTATCCCATCCACCATCCTCTTTGATAATGGAAAACCCTTCAAAAACCAAGCCATGAAACACCTCTGCGACACCTTTCATATCCAGCACCGTTGGTCAACACCTTATTACCCCCAGGACAATGGTTAGGTAGAAGCAACCAACAAGACCCTTATCTGTATCCTCAAAAAGGTTGTCAATAACACTGAACAAGATTGGCACCTCCATATTCATCCTGCCCTCTGGGCATATCGCACATCCATCTGCACCCCGACAAGTGCCACCCCCTATTCTTTAGTATATGGTGTTGAAGCCATCTTGCCAATTGAAGTTGAGCTTCCATCACTGAGGATTTCTCTAAAGAATCTTATCAGTGAAGAAGATGCTCGTGTTGCATAGCTTGCATAGCTGGAATTACTAGATGAACGAAGAATAAAAGCCTATGATCATCTACAAGCATACCAAAATCGCTTCAAATGTAATTACAATAAGATGGTTCATCCTCAACAATTCCAGGTTGGCAAGCTTTTTCTTAAGGAGAACCAGCGCACTTAGCAAGACTGAGACAAAAAAAGAAATTTTGAAGCAAATTGGTTGGGACCCTATATCATAGCTGCTAAATATGGATTTGGGGCATACAGGTTGACTACTCTTGAAGGATAACCCCTTGACGAACCCATCAATATCATGCATCTGAAAAAGTTCTACACCTAAATCTACTCGGTAACCCCACCTAGTCAAAAAATCAAAAAAAATCAAAAAAGTCAAAAAAGTCAAAAAATCAAAAATCAAAAAAATCAAAAAAGTCAAAAAAAAATAAATAAAAAAATAAAAAAAAATCAATCAAAAATAGCAAAGAGAAATAAATTCATCCTATGGTGAAAACCACCTCTTGGTGGTGCCTTGGATAGGTATGGATGGTGAAAACCTAGTAATAGGCATCATCCATAGAGGGCTTAATCATTATCTACCTAACATCCTAGTTATTTTATACTTTCATTTGCACTATTGTCCTCACCCATCTCATCCTAGGCCACTTGGTATATATTGATTGAGCATGGGATGACCCATCTAGCCTATCCCCCATCTTGAGCCTTTTAGTATCCCATTTTGAGCTTACATTGTTCATTCCCTTTGTCGATCGGTCTGTGTCATCATGTAGGATCATCCATCGTGTCAGTCGCCATCTAGCTCTTATCCTCTCACATCATAGGTCAAACTACGTTGCCCCTGCGCTGTCACGTAGGCAAGGTTGATCATTTGATTCACCCCCGGGGTATTTTTCCATCATCATCAATCACCATTGTCTTCTTTTCGCTTTATCCATGGTCTTTTCTGGAACTACGAGGGCTCTTCACTTTCACATAGGCAAGGCTAATCTATGATCGGCCCCCAAGCCCCTAGGTTTGTAGGTTGTGTCAGTCTTTTATGCTTCATTATCAAGTTATGCCCACATCTAACCGGTTCTTAATAAACAAAATTCTCTTGTGTTACAAGATCTAGTCCATGAATAACGTCCCGCGTCAACTTGGTCATTATAGTTTAGCATCCATCTTTGGTCTCAACAGGATGAATCCTTCCTAACAGACCTCATCAATCCCATCCATCACCTTGATCCTATGGCAAAGGACCTGTAGTCTTGATTGTGATCTCTTGATGCTTTTGAATTTTGTTTATCATTTGGGTTCCTTACCATCACCTATCAAGGTCGCCTTGATCCACCATACCATGGCGTACCTTGACTTGTTGACATGGGGGCATACCCTGATTGTTTGTTTTGACTGATGTCTTCTCGGTTATCCCTCGTAAAACCCACCAAGATCTCTAAGGTCTTGTGTTATGCTAGGACAACTTTGTGTGTTTGTGGTTATCTCAACACTAGGCCCAACCGAGGTCATCGCGACTTCGGGGTGTTGATAACCTTCTTGTTTATGTGTAGAATACTCATTGCCTTGATCTTCCATATCAAGGTACTTGATTGTAAAAATCAATGCTCCACATTTTCACTACATTTTCATCACTTCGCATACCCTTCATTTCCATCATGACCATCACCATGACATTTGGTTGTGCAGTACTCTCATTCTCTTTCCTCTTGCCTCTTCCTCTCATATTACCTCCTCCATACGCCTATAATAAAACATACATAAATTGTTTCCACATGAACATGTGCATCCATAAATCATAAATCATAAAAGCATTTACATAATCACTCATCCACATGAACATGTGCATCCATAAATCATAAATCATAAAAGCATACATAATCACTCATCCACATGAACATGTGCATCTATAAATCATAAATCATAAATCATAAAAGAATTTACATAATCACTCATCCACATGAACATGTGCATCCATAAATCATAAATCATAAAGCATACATAATTATCCATTTACGTGTGCATCCATCATCATAATCATAATGACATACATATACATCCATAAATCATAACCATAAAAACATATATAATCATGAACATATACATCCATAACTCATAATCATAAAGCATAAATCATCCATCAATATAAACATGTGTATATATATGAAACCACATTATAAATCATCCCATATAGCCGCATACAAGAAACATCATGCCTAGTGTCAATAAAGGCCCTCGCATAATCAAAATAATAAATATCATATCATAATACAATGCATTTCCATCATATATCACCAAATAAGATACAAAATCCAGAGATTTCGATCACCTCTAATCTCTGGCAACATGAACAAAATATCTATCCTATATCTGCCAAAAAACAATTAATGCCCTGCATCTGCCCACTCTACTGTGAGCTACCCACATCTGATCTCTGCGGAGAATCAGGTACTGGCCCTCTGTGCACTGGAATCCCCCGATACTCATGGGTGGGAGTCCCCTGGTACTCATGGGTAGGAGTCCCCTGGTAACCGCCATATGGAGACGGAGCCCGCCGATAGTCGCTAAATCCCCTGGTGCGTGTCCCTAATGACTGGGACGACCCTGGTGGCTATGGGGCCTGACTGACGTAGCGCGCCGTGCACTGCGCTGGATCCGGAACGGCCTGCTCATATACACCCCTCCAATAGCTCGCCTGCTGCATGAACTCATCCCTCTGCCCAACTATCTGTCTCGCGGCATTCCGCTCATGCCTATACCGATCTCGATCTGAACTGATAGCCCGCCGCTCCTGTACCTAGGCCTCCTGAGCTAATATCAACTGTTGTATCTACTCTGTGCCTATGTCCCTCTCCACCTACAATGCCTGTAACTGCGTGTGTAGCTCCTAAACATCTACCCCTGGCCCTCCCCCCTCAACCAGCCCCCTCTGCAACTGAGTCCGTGTTGCATCCCTCTCGCTCTGTAGTGTCTGCATCCGCAACTCTGTGGCATCCCTCTCCCTCTGTGCAGCCTGTCCCCGCGCCACTGCTGCATCTCTATCTTTTTGCAAGGCCTACAATCTCAACTCAGCCACATCCCGCTCTCATCGCAAGCTCGATGCCTGCAATGTCGCTGTATCTCTCTCTCTCCAAAGATATTGTACCTCTGTCTCGACCACCTACCTCTCACTCTGTGCTACCTAGACCGACACCTGTAACACATCCCTCTCTGCCTCCAACACCTCCACCTGTGTCTGTGTCACATTTCTCTCTGCCTCCACTATGTGCACCCTATCCCTAAGCTCATCTAGCTCCCTCTGCACACTCTCTGCATCCACTGCACCCCCTATCCCCCTGCTGACAACCTGTTGTGTTGCCCCCTCTCCCACCAAACCAAATCCATCCATCTGCATCATCTGACTCTGCACCTCTGCCCGCAGATCCACAGCCTCATCACGGCTCTCATCTCTCTCTTTCACCAATCTCCTCTCATGCTCTGATACTAGCCTGACCAGCTCCGTGTAGTCTCTCTCACTCTGAACAAATCGGGCCCGCAACTCATCCCTCTCCGCCTCTACTCCGATCCACTCCGCCTCTGTCTCCCACACTTGCTGCTCACTCTGTCGCAGTCTCTCCACTGTCTCTCTCAATACCACCCCCGGATCCTCCTTTCTGGGTGGTGGTGCTGCTAGCGGTGCTACATCGTGCACATCTAAATCGACCTCCATCTCTCGCAGATGGTACCCCTCACTCTCTGTTGATAGCTCCATTTCATCCACCTCTATCACCCCGGAGGCTCCCTACTGCTGTTGTCCTCCTCTGGCTCCGTCTGTCCCTTGCCCCTCCGACTATCTCCTATCCCCCCTACCCTCCTAGGTCTTCGTCTGTCTCCTCTTCGACTCCGTCTGCCTCTTGTCCTCCGCTAGCCCTGGCTGTCTCCTATCCCCCCTCCTCCCCTCTGGCCCCGCTGGCCTTGCCCTGTGTAACCTGTGGCTCTCCTCCTCGGGCTCCCGGCCTCCTCTCTGCCACCTCCTCAGCCTCATCCTCCTCCACCTCCTCAGCCTTAGCCCCTCCCCCCTCTGCCGCATTCCCCCCACCCTCTGCTCCATCTCCTCCCCGACCCCTCCACTGTCATCTCCTCCTCTGACCTCCTATCACCTGCTCCTGTGCCCCTCGTCCTCCTCTGCGTCCTCTTGGCAGTCTTTGCGGACTCAATGCCCACAATCGCCTCTCATCCTCTGACCCAAATCCTCGTTCCTCCTTGATCGGCACCACTGGTGTAATCCGCTCAGACGGATGTCGCCTGAACCACTCATCATACCGCCCTGTTGTCCCTATGTCTCGCGGCCCCTCTCGCCCATCAGGATAGGCCCTAAACACCAGTCCCTCAATATCACCCCACAGGCTGCACATATCTAACGCTGCTCCCCACGGCCGCTCCCGCGTCAGTCGTCGAAATGTCACTCGGCCTGCCAGAATATCCTATCTCACTCCAAACTGCCTCGTCACCCAATCTGGTCGATGCAACTCCACTACTCGTGGCCTGCTCCCAATCATGTAACATCGCGTAAAGAAGTAACCTCTATAAAAACTCCTCCTCCCTCGACCACCCCCTGAATCGCTGCATCATGTATAGCCTCCACACTATATCCACTGCCCGCACCTCATTAAACTGTCTCCTCCACATGTCTACCTCATGCATCTCTCGGTACCGCATTATAGCCCCTGCCTCTGCTCCCCACTACCACGCTACGGCCTCCCTATCATCATGCTTACCAACTCTCACTATAATCAACCTGGTCATGCGGATATGCTCCCAGGCCCACACCTATAGTAGTGTGACGTGTGTCACACTCAACTGCTGCCGGTAACAAATCGCATGCATGTCTTGATACAACTGTGCTAACATCCAAGTCCCCCACGTGAACTATCCCTCTCGGCCCTCGATGATGTGACAAATCACCTCGACCATCCTCATGTGAAGAAACTGACCACTCCAGTCCGGCAGAAGTATACCACTAATCAACCCTATCAGGTACAGTGATAGTACCGGTACCCTGCATGACAGTAACCTGTCTACATCCAGCTGCACTGGTAGCTCATCATCCCCAAACACTACCTATAGAGACTCATCCAGTGTCTCCCCTTCTGACCAACACTCGCTAATCGAGAGCCTCAAGATCCGCCATACATCCTCCAGTGTCACCGTCATCTCCCCTGTCGGTAGGTGAAAGGTCAACGTCATCGAATCCCACCGCTCTATCAATGCTGTCAACATGGCCCCGTGGGCCTTGACCGTCAGATATGCCATCATCTGAAGTAGTCCTGCCTCTGCTAGTCTCTGGCGATCCTCCCCGTTCATCCTCGCTATGCATCTCCTCAACACCTCTGATCATCTCTCTCGCATCCGCAAAATTCCCATTTTCTGCATGTACACAATTCATTTTATCATTTTCGAAAATTCCCCCTCGTCATTCTCGGGTTTCCCATCCATACTTTTTTTACAACCCCCCCAAATGTCGGCGGTCCCACCCCGGGTGGCAGACCTGCCTCCGCGGCGGTGGACCCGCCCCCGTAGTGGCGGACCCGCCCATGTGGGCAACCACCTAATTTGTCCCCCGCAAATTCCAAACAGTAAAAAATATTAAATATCCACCTCCTACCCACTTTTTTTCCCACCCTCCTGGACAAAACCCACGTTTTTGTTTTTCCAAAACACTTACATAAATGACTCAAAATCAAAAAGTTAAGTTTTGGGCTAACCTGGTGTGGTACGGCACGGTGGGTGAAGAATATCTGTCTCTCGTCCGCTTGATGAATGATGTCACTATCGTACTCCGGCATCGTCCCCGATCTCTCTCGCCTCCTTTTCTTCCTCTTCTCCTTCTCCACACTTGCCAGCTGTCACAATGAGAAAAGGTAATTCTCCAATTACCTCTTATTACCTTTTTCCCTCTTATTTTCCCTTTTCAAATAAAAGGTCTTTTTTTCTTTTTATTTACCACAAATTCTTCCAACTAATTCATCTAGCCTCTTTCTTCCCGGGGCCTGCATTCGGACACTGTTTACCCGATTGACTCCGTTCAAACACCATTCTTCTCATTTTTTCGTACTCTTTCCAACAAAATATACCACTCCTTACTTTCGAGAAGTTGACCGGGACCCCTTTTTCCTCCCCCATCTGCCTTCTCGAAGGGGCATACCCTACCATTCTCTCGTAACCCATCACTTTAAGCCTACCTTCACTAGACTGGGGCATCCTCTCCACATTCCCTCCGTCTGGGGCATCCTCTCCACACTCCCCCCATGTTGGGGCATCTCTTTTCTGATCTCTTCCTCTTTAGAGTCATCTGCATTCTATTTTTTTTCGAAACCCTATCATCCTAATAGTATTTTGAAGAGGGGAAAAATGTAGACATCTAATTTGACCACTTCCATATAATCAAAGACGTCTCCTTATTCATCCAGTTGCTTATCCCCTTTGTTAATATTAATTAAATCATTTATTTAATTAATACCTTGCATCTTACATAGGGTTCATAAAGTATTTAATTTAATAAATACTTTACCCCTCTTTCTCCTCTAAATTAAATAAATACACCATTTTATTTACTTTAGTTATATTACCTTTTTGGAATTTAAATTCATTTTTTAATTCCTCTTTTTCTCTCTCATTGTCACATCCTCCAACTTTTGCAAGTTGGTCTCTAATCCATCTTAACTCCTTCATCTTCTTCTAATTAACTATGGTTAGCATATGCACACCCCTAATCATCATTAGGGTCACATCCTCCATAATCTCTCACTTGCTTCTAATAAGTCATTAGTCCATCTAATTAAGTACTTGCACAACCTTAATCATATGGTTAGACCAACCTAATCCTCTTCCCATTTATGGCATGTGTCCTTAGTCAACCTTATTAAAGGTTTTCTCCTTTTGGGCAAGGCACTCCACTTCCCCATGTGAATTTTTAATTCACTCTTTAATCCCCCAATGCACTCAAAAGAAATTTTTAATTCCTTCACTTCTTCCCACATGTCCTCTCTTTATTTTTTATTCTTTCCCCTCTCTCCATGAGGATATTTAAGGAATTTTTAATTCCTCACATGTCCTCTCACCCACATGGGGACAAGTACCTCCTTTATGAGGAGATCTTGTCCAATCCCAAGGTACTTTGTACCCCCCTCCATGTCATGTACTATCATTCCACCTCATGTCCACTTCACCTTTTAGGGCTATATCACATGCCACATGTCAAGATGTGAGGGCTTGTGAGTTCTCAACTCACCTTGGCCCTACATCTTGATCATTGGTGGTTCAATCTTGGCCATCCATTTCCCTAGAGATTTTCAAAATCTCTATAAATACTCCCTCTTTTCTCTTATTTGGGGAGAGATTATTTTGCTAGCCAAACTCTTGCAATTTTGTTTCTCAATCTACACTTAGCCATTTGCATCCATTTTGTCCAACTATCTTGCATCTCACACTTCACATCTTGCATCTACTTGCCATCAAGGAGCATACATCTCATCTACAATCGAAGGGCCAACCAAAGAACAACCCTACAAGGTAAAAGGTTTCATTTTTATGTTGTTAAGTTCATCATTTGCCCAATCTTGAAGTGTAGGGTGTTTTTAGTTGTTATTTGCACTCTCTTTAGTTTGTTGCTCATCTTTTAACGATTATATCCCCCTATCACAATGTGGATTCAAACTGGGAAAGTGATGTTGATAGCAGAAGATCCACCAATGCCTATGTGTTTACTTTATTTGGTGGTGCAATTAGTTGGATGAGCAAGCGATAAGCTGTGGTTGCTTTGTCCACTACTAAAGAAGAGTATATAATAGCTACTCATGCTTGTAAATAATATGTTTTCCTTAAGAGACTATAGTCATATATTGGAATAAAACAAGGTGTAGTGAAAATTTATTGCAATAGTCAGAGTGTGATATGTCTAGCCAAGAACCCAAAATTTCATGCCAGGACCAATCACATTGACGTACAATATCATTTTGTTAGAGATATGGTCAAAGATGGTAGGGTGAAGCTAGTTAAGGTAGAGACTTTGATGAATGTTGTTGATTTTTTAACTAAGCATGTGAACACAAAGAAGTTCAGATGGTGTTCAAAGACTATGGGCCTTTCAGCCCCTAGCAATTAGAGATGTAATAACCCATTCCAAATTATTACTTAAATAATATTATTCTAAAAGACACATGAATATACTCAAAATTAAAAAACATAACTAGTGGATAAAGTCAATCTTAGCTACAAATGTCCATTTAAAATGAGTCAAAATTTCTTATATTCACTTCAAAATTCAAATTACAATATTGAGTTTTACTTGGCTCCTAAGGCCACAATGTCATTACATAGTACATTTTTCATCAAGTACATGAATGAATTACATCAAGTTACATCATAGACTCTAATAGTCTGCTGAACAACTATTGTTCTTCTTCAACACTCGCCTCCACTGGTGGATGAGAACATGGTTGAAGTGCTTTACCACTCAACCATGAAGCTTACACTTCCCCGGTATTCTTCCGACTTGAAGAATGCCCGACCCTACATAGAAATTTTAGCAGAAGAATAATCTGCAAGGTGGAATTTGGTGCGTGCCCATACATCAACATGCAATTTCTATCTACAAGTTAGAAAATAAAGTGCAAGATCTATGCTAGGAATGGTAGAGAGTGAAATCACATAGTTCATTCATACATACATAATGAACTACATTGTGTGGCCAAGCATAATAAGTGTGTTGCAACAACAACAAATAATAGGTTTTGTTAAAGCAAACCTATACTCTCTAAACTCCATTTCATCACCCGTCCCAGAAGGTAACTTTCTACTATACATCTCATAACAACTATCTACCCTCTAGCAACATCTACCCATAGGTGCTCTAGTCAACTATGGTATCACTATTTTGTTCAAGTATTTAAAACATCCTAAATGTCTTCAAAAGAAAAAACATAATACTAATTTATATTCTAGTCAGAAATCAAATTTTTGATTCATAGAGTAATTCAACAATCAAGCATATCATTCTTATGACTATATCTACTTAACATCTTAAGCATTTTCTTTTTTAAAATGTACTAAAAAAAAAAAAGGTATGCCACAAGAATGTGTATGTACATAGACGAAGTCTATGTACATACACATATATGTGTCTACTAATGTTATAGTTTGTGCATACATTTTGAAATAATCATTAACTCATATTGCAATATTAAAATAATATTTCAATTGACATTTCTTGCCAAGATAAATAAAATAGAGCATCTATGCTAACAATTTCACACATACTATTATTTCATTCTCACTACTATGTTTCTCTAACATTCTTGTTTACTTAAGAACATTCATTCATTGTTTGAATAGAATAAATATTGTTTCCTACTAAATAGTCATAAAACAAATTATTTGTATATGAGCATTCATTGTTTATGTAAAACAAGTACTATTTTCTACTAAACAGTTGTAAATATAGTTGTTTACATATATACATTCTTTGTTTAAATAAAATAAGTATTGTTTCCTACTAAACAGTTATAAAGCAAGTTGTTCTCACATGTACATTCATTGTTTATACAAAACAAGTATTGTTTCCTACTAAACAAATATAAAAAAAGTCATTTACAACTACAATGATAACTTAATCAACAAAATAGTATCATTTACGGAAGATTATTTGTTGTCTTCATCATTAAATTACAATTTCAAACCAAACAGTTTCACTTAATGACAAAAAACATCATTTTCCAATAGAACATTCACTATTTCTTTAATAGAATGAGTTTTATTTCAATGAATAGAGAAATAACAATGTTTTTTTTGGGTAGAAGTATTGTCGACAACTATCTAATCTTCCATTTCAAATAGAATAGTTAAATTTTCCCCTAACTATCAGAATGTCCATTATTCCATATAAATATTAATTAAAGTTCAAGAGCAATCATACAAATATTATTGTGTGAACCCTTTTCCTAGTACCTGCAAAACAACATGAATAAACAAGTTAGACAAGGAATTACAAGCCAAAAGAAGGATTCCCCATGAAATCCATTTGCAAATTCAAAATAGGAAAGGAAATAAGCAAGAACACAATAAAAATGATAAACCAAAGATGAAATCCTAATTTAAATAGCAAACACTTGATCCCATGGGGGAATTGGTGCCAATTTGATGTGGAAATTTGGCCCTTTCCCAATCCCTATGATGCAAGATTCGAATGTTGAAGAGATTGTTGATCCACTTTTGATGAAAAGATGAGAACTCCAAGCCAAATCTGCAAAAAGCCTAACTAGGAATTCGAATGATGGATGACAGTGGCTAAGTATTTTAGCATGGTAACTTTGCTTGGATTGTGGATGATAAAATGAGGAGAGGAGCTCTTCATTTATAGGATTTCAAGATGGATGAATGCCCAAATTTGAGGAATGTGGGACTAACTTTCATCCAATGATATAGTGCCACTTATCAAACTATGAATGGATGATGGTTGTGCAAGATTTGGGGTTTGTGCCAATAAATGCCAATATTTGAAATTCAAATTTGTTGAAATGACATGTAAGAGGGAAGAGGAAAATGCAATAAATGCCACTTGGCTCAAGGAAAATGACATGTAAGAGATTTTAAATGCCTTGTTGGATGTACATGTTGACTTACAATTTTTGAATTCAAATTGAGAGAATATTCCAAAAGATGCCATGTGAAGGAAAATAGGGATTTAATAAATGAATTAAATCTATTTTCATGTGCAACTTACATTATCTAGAGGATGTAACATGAGATTAGATTAAATTAATCAAGGTTGAATTAATTTAACATGAGATTAGATGATGTGACTTATTTGACTTAGCTTTATGGATTTATTTAAATCAGATAAGAGAGGAATATGATAAGAGGTTAATTAAATAAAGATTTTGATTTATTTAATTAAAGGGGATGGTGTTAGATTAAATCAAATAAGGTTTTAATTTATTTAATTTAATAGATAGACTTTAGAGATTTAATCAAATAAATTGATTATTTAATTAAATAGGGATAATTAGATCAAATGGATTGATTTAATTAACAAGGGAAAGTGACTTAATTAGACAAAATAATTTATTTTATTAAGAGACGAATATTGATGAATTTAATCAAATAAGGGAATTTGATTAAACGGTTAGACCGAGGGATGATTTAGGAAGAAACGATGTTAGTAAGTCAGGATCAAATGTACGATGTCAATCAGTATATTTTTGATGTCTACAATTATAATGAACTCATTCGACATACTAGTCGATTGAAAAAACGCATCCATACTTAACTCTAAGGTTACCAGGGTTTCCTTCTTAACTCGTGCCCTTTCTAGACCATAATCAAGGCCTTCTTGGTCATTCTACAACCAACTACCCTACATGATAGGTTCATCTTTTTCTAAACCAACCACGAGTTGTTTTTCAATTTTACCCATAATCAAGCTGGGTCTGTATCACAAACAAGTTTCGCCATGCAGACTCTTCTGTATTCTTTTCAAAGGAATAATATCATTGATCTTAAAGATCATAGCTATCATGGTTTAAGTAACCAAACCTTATCATCCATCGTCTTCCAAAATCGATGGTGGCCTCTATATGTAACATTGATCACTACTTTAAAGAAATACACTCTACCCTCTTACCATTTCAGCTTAGCCAATAATGGAAGGGTGACACAAATAAATGAAAATAGAGATGGTACATTTGAAAAATAAATTTACACAAGGTTTATACCCCTTACATGGGTTCAACATTTGAACCATACAATACCAGTTAATAATGAAAACATATTCAATCAGAATATAATTTTGATTGTCATAATATGGATCACATAATCGTGTGGCTAACACAATATTCACACCCTGAAAGGTTCCCAAACCTTGGTCCAGTCGATAAGGCTCTATCAAAAACACTTCTTACAAGCAGGCCATAGGCCATGTGACCCCAAAAGGTGGTCGATCAAACATTATACTCAACTCAAGGCTGATCTCACAGTCACAAGAAATACATTATATTGTGCCTATTGAATTATCCAAAAAGTACAGTGACTTCCAAAATAAATTTATTGAAATCAAATTTCATCAAAGGAATTGATTTACCTAAATAATCAAGCTTTGAATGAGGCTTGTCTCTCATTTTTCTAATACTTCGACTTTCTCTACTTTTTGCCTTGCTATGGAATGAATCTTTTCCAAAGCTCACTATCTTTTTTCCCTTCCCCTGTTCATTTCAAAATGGACACAAAATGCCCTTTTGTTTTTCATGTGGTTGGGTGTTGCTTGTCATAGCCACTGGCCTCTATTTTGAGTATTGCCTTTATCATTCGCCAGGCCACGTCCATCGTGGTTTTCTCAAGTTTTTTCATTCATTTCCATAGTCTGATTCATAATATATCGGTTATCCATTTGAATTCAATATGAATTTTGAATATGTATTGTGAATTCTTAGCTTAGACCTGCTCAAACATGAACAAACAAGTGATGATTAGGCAATAAAAAAGTGTAAACAAAACATTCCCTATGAAATTCTTTGAGCATATGAATATGGAAACAAAGAAAAATATCTTAAACTATGCAAATAAATCACAAATGAAACTTTATTCTAATGCTCAAACCAACATCCCATGGGGGAATTGGTGCTACTTTGATGTGGAAAGTAGCCCTTTCCCAACTCCTTGATAAACTTGATGATGATTGTGTGCTCCTTGATTCAAAATGTTGATAACCTTGCTAAGATTGATGAAGTTCTATGCTAACATGGATGAAATGTGGATGAGAATGGATTCAAAATGAGCATGATGATATTACATGGATTGTGGATCCCAAATCAATAGATGAGTCATCCATTTACAGGAAAGAAAGATGAAGAAATGAGAAACATGAAGGATGTGGGACTAAAGATGAGCCAATGGCATTGTGCCACTTGTCAACATGTTATTGAAGAGAGGAGGAGCATATTTTTATCAACGTACAAATTAATGCAATTAGGTGGAATTTGAAATTCAAAAGATGGCTTGTGGAGGAAGAGTTGTAAGATGAGTTAATGCCAAGTAGGAGGACAAGAGTCCTTTAGGAGGGAGAATTCAAATAAATGGAATATTCCAAGAATATGCCATATTTGAATAGAAATAGAGGAATTAATAAATCAAATAAATTGATTTACATGTGCAAGTTGCAAAAGCTAGAGGAAATGAGGATTAGTGTTAGGAGTTAATTAGGATTTAATTAACTTAGATGGAATTAGTTGATATGACATTTGATTTAGATATTTATATTTATTTAAATCAAATGAGTAGATAGTGGAAGATTGGTAATTTAATTAAATAAATTTGATTTATTCAATTAAATGAAGAACATTAGGATTCAACTAAATAAAATTGATTTATTTAATTAAATGAAAACATTAGGATTTAATTAAATAAAGTTGATTTATTTAATTAAAGGAGGAAAATGATGAAATAATCTGATAATGTTCATCATCTGATTTTAGAGGAATTTTGATGAATTTAATTAAATAAAGATTATTCAATTAAATGGTTAGTGTGGACGTGGTTAAGGAAGAATCGGTGTTAGTTAATCAGGATTGCGTGCACGATATCAATCAGGATATTTTGAGTATCTACATTTTGCCCCTCTTTGAAGCAATGTACCCATTATGTTGGTTCAAAGAATAACCTTTCCAAGATCAGAATTCAAAAAAAAATTAATTTTTTTGGATGCCCCAGCGGAAAGAAGTATACTGGTACACTACCCCCTTGAGAGATCAAGCAAAAAGATTGATTTGAGGGTCGATTTTGCAACAAAGAGGTTCAAGTTGGATGTATGGATGGTTATTGTGATGATGTAAATGAGATGGTTTGTGGATGCAAGATGGATGCATTAGTGATGTTCGGTTGACTATCATGATACCATGTTAGTGCAGAGAGAAGAAAGAAGAAATGAGATGATGACAAGAGGATCCAACAAGTCCATGATCTGCGAGACTTTATTAGAGATAACGATGAATGATGATGATGTAAAGCTTATCAGGAATTGGGATTTTAAAAGGGCTTACTTACATTATATTTGATAACACATATAAGCACGATGCATCAAGGTATAAAGAACCAGGATGGTGTTGTACCTAGTGTGATGGACTTTGAATTGACAATTAGATAGGAATATCCTTGTTCACACCTGGCATACAAAATCCTATTTAGAATATAGTTCAGATATTTTAAACATCTCAGACCAAAACATAGAAAGGAAAGCCTTCCTATGTGGTCAACAAGACACCTAAAACATCTTCCCTACAATCCAAACAAAACACGCATGACCAAAGTTATAGTACAAGAGTATCCAACAAGCATAACAAAACAAAAGATAATGATCATTGCCCCATTCCCTTCTCTCTAAATCCCTTTGTTTGGAAATCATTGAGAGATCATGGGAACGAGTGCAATAAGATAAGTCAAAAGATAAAGATCAAGAAAACAAACAAGCTAATGTTCTTCATACCTCTAGCCAAGACTAAACTACGGTGATGCCTGATGTTGATGTTCATTATAGGAAGGATGTATCCTAGGACATGATGTTATCAGATGATTTGGGATTGACTGGATGATGGGCTATTAGCACCAATATTTAACCAACTTGTTTACTTATTGACCTAGACTTGAGACCTTTGAAATTTTAGTTTACACCTTTAAAAAAGTAGACTTGTTTCTGATTGTTTCACCAAAGGTTGGGGATGATGATGATTTATTATGAGTGGATATTTATTGTGGGTGATCATGAAGCAGGGTGGACAAAATTTTTTTTAGATATTTGGACGCTTTTGATGTTTTTGAAATGTTTTGAGGCTGTTTTTGGAATTTTCAAAATGTTTTGCAAATGTTTTGATTTTTGAATTTTCCAATGTTTTTGTGTTTTATGAGATTTTATGAATGTTTTTGGATTTTGTGTCTCAGGGGCTGATCAAAGATTAGTCTTGCCTATGTTTAAGCTCAGAGATGACGTAGTTCAGATTCCATGTTTTTGATTTTTTCCTAACTCTTTGACCTGTTTTGGGATTTTTGCATGATTTTCATGATATGGATATGTGTGATGATATTAGTGCTGTGTTTGGGATTTTGTTGAAAACCAAGCTAAGGTTGATCGATAAGATCGATGGATTGATGATGATAATATTGTTGAGGATACGTAACAATGCAAGGATAGTGTTAAGCAACATGAGGATTGGGAAGGATATCCCGAGATGATGATGGATTGATTGGATTTGATTGATCAAGATTGATGATGATAACATTGTTGAGGATAAAAAACAATGCAAGGATAGGGTTAAGCAACACAAGGATTGGAAAGGATATCCCAAGATGATGATGGATTGATTAGATTTGATTGATCAAGATTGTGGAGCTCAATTTGGAACAAAGTTTGTTTGAATTATTTGATGTGACGTTGAAGCACACGTTAGATGTAACTGATATTGATTATTTGGATCGATGTTCGATGAAAGATAAAGCTTGATAAGGAAAATCTTCTCATCAAAATATGTCATGGGATAGTGATTTGGATTGTTTTCTTACAAGTTCTTTGACCAATTTAATTTGACGTTTTTCCAATGCTTGGATCACCACATAAGCTGGAGGATATAGATCAAGCTTTATTCCTGAAGCAAGATGCAAATATCTACCCCCAGTGTCTAGCAATGTATGGAATGTCATTGGTGGATGCTTGGATAGGTGTATGGATGAATGGATATGGTAAGCACGCAAAGGACTCCAAGGATTATCTTGTGATAAGATAAGGTGTTCGAACAAAGTATGCTCATTTGGATAATGCTTCATGGCTTAGATAATGTTGGGTAGGATAAGATCAATGAAAATGACTTATGTCAAGATGTTTACCATAAGCAAGTGTAAAGTGTACACCAAACTTGTCAAGATCAAGATAATTTGGAAAATGGATGTAGATGGATTAAAATGGATTGGATCAATGGTTTATGGATGAATGGATTTATTATGGATGTAAGATGAATGGAATGCTGGAGTTTATTATGGATGGGATGAGATGCTTCCACCTGAACTAGCACATGTAGATGCTCAATTCTACACATGACACTTGTTTGTCAAGTTTTCATCATGGTACCTACACAAAGCGCCACCAAAGTGGTTTTCACTAGAGGACAATTTTTTTCTTTACTGTTTTCAATCATTTTTCTTATTTTTCTTATTTTTTTTGTATTTCTCTCTGAAATATTTTTAAGCTCATGTTGAATCACCTGGTGGTGTTGATGTAGATGCTTGTGTCATAATGTGCCATCGATATCCTTCCTGAAGAATTTTTTTTCCAAGATATATGCACTTGAATGCAACTTTTGAGATTCTTGATCTTCTTTGTTGATATCAGAGTTAACTTTGTCTTTGTGCGCACATCACGATAGAGTTCCTTCTGCATCCTTATGATGAAGGGTGATTTCCAATACATGCTCACTGTGAGAATGGGATATCATGCATGGAGGCATGGATGGAGTGTGTTTAGGAATAAAAGATGGATTGGTTGATAGTTTGGAACCTTTGACTCTCCAAACTTGGGAAGATGAGCAATGATGGGTGGATACAAAAGTGTGCATGGAATTAGGACCAACTACTTGATATACTTTGTACGTTGCTTGAGAAGCCTACTTTTTTGTTTGTGGACATCTTTGATGGATACTTTTCCCTTTTTTAATTTTTCCCCATAGTTTCTTTGACTGATGGAGTTTGACAGGGATAATCTTTCTTTGCATATTTTTATATCCATTTGTATTTGATTTGTCCATTATGCTCCTTATCTTCATTTGCTTTGATGACATTCTTCGTGCTTTGATTCAAATATTTCTTTTGATGTTGGTCCCAATTTGTGGATGGGGTGATGGGTGGATGAAGATTCATGATGTGGCTGGTTGTAGTATTAGCATTGGTTTCCTCATAAGGACTCTTCGTGCTGCCTATGTTGATGCTTGCACTAGATAAAATTTCCCCTAGTATTATAGAGGTATCACTGATATCTTTAGATCCATTCATTTTCAAATAACCATGACCTTGATTCTTAGGATTACCAATTATCTGTACTAGTTCTAAGATACCCTATTTATGTAGGCCTAATCCTCTACCTTGATAATTCATCTATTGAAACATTTTATTTGCAATAGGATATGATTTACCTTGGAAACAATGTGCTAATCCTTATTTACTCTGTTGTGGATCCTCAAAGGTGATAGCTTCTTCATTGATAAGATAACTTCCCCTAAAAAAGGTAAGTGATCCAAATTTATAAGTGATAGGATCCTCCATAAGTGGGATAACTTCCTTATTCATATATTTGGCTTGATCTTGTGAAATATCATATTTTAATACTTCTTTAAGAGGTGTTGATGATTCACTGTCCATGTAGAAGTCTCCCTCATGATTCATTTTTTATATGCCTTCATAGGATGTTTTTGATTTACAACCTCTATAGAAGCCTTATTCATGAACCATTTTTGATATGTCTCTATATTTTTCTATATTTTGATCATGTGTACAAATGTTAAGAGTAGGAGACTCTTTGTTTCTTGGTAATGATATCAAGAGTATGAGACTCTTGTTTTGAATGAAGATCATCTACATGTCCATTAAGAGTAATCATCTCATGGGTAGATGGAGGAATATGTGATATATGGATATGATCATTATTTGTGACATCTTGTATAGATAGGAGAGTTCCCATTAGATCATTGTAGTATCTTGGAGATGCAAATTCCTGATCTTGATTAATTTTGGAATTACTTTTGACATGCTTTGGATCAAGTTCTTGACATGGGTCAGTTTCAAAGGATGGATTTCTTATAAAGGTTTCTTGGATATCTTCATTAGGAATCGGAAGTGGCTCAATATCCTCTTGATCTTTGAGTGGACTTGGATCAAATGTTGAGTTCACAATACCTTCAATATCTGTAACCATGAGGTCAAAGGATGTCAATATGTCTTGGAAAGGACCATTGCTAGAATTTGGTGAAAAATGTTGATCATGCTTTGGAATAAATTCTTGAGGTATGTCCTCTAACTCATTAAGTGATGTAGAGACATTTTCAACATGATCATTGGTTGAAGGATCACCAATTATAGGATCAAATAATGTTAACACTCCTTTGAATAGATCACTATCGGATATTGTTGAGGGGTTTTGATCATGACTAAAGAGTGACTCTTGATGTATGTTGAGTTGATCATCGGATGAGGTAGAAACATCTTCAAGGTTCTCATTGATGGATAGATCTTGACCATTGTTTTCAACAATTGTGGTGGAGATATTGTTAATGCTATCACTAGTGGTTGAATCTTCATTGTTGTCCTCAATAATTATTATTTTTTTATCAATAAGTTCTTGGATGAGATTTTTGAGTTGAATACAATTTGATGTTGTGTGTCCCTTTATTTTTTGAAAATCACAAAGGTGCTTCTCATTATACCCTGGTGGTTTGACTTGAGGCTCTTGATAATATTCATAAAAGGGGACTTTGATGGGATTTTCTTGTACCAGCTGTTGCATGACCGATTTGATTGGTCCCCCAAGTGGTGTGTATTTTTGTTTGTTACCTAATGATATTTGTACTTTAAATTGACCTTGTGGTGATTTATTTTGGAGATGTGGTGATTGATCTTTGATATGTGGAGGTTTGGTTTGTTGTTGATGTTGTTGATGTTGATATCCAACCTCTTGACATTGGAGATATTGTTCTTGATGTGGTTGTGGACACAACTCAATGCTTTGGTGACATGGTTTAACCAATCGAAGAGTGTATTGATTTTGGGGTGGAGATGTCTCTTGGCACAATGAGTCAATTATTTTGGGAAGTGAAGCAATTTGATCTTGATTTTGATCTTGACACCCTTGATATTGTTGATTTGGTTTTTGTTCAAGTAGATTTGGAATGTATACTTGTGGTGTTTGTATGGGATCATGGAAAAATTGATTTTGGACAATGTTATGATTTGGGATGATGTTTAGATTTGGCATTATAGGTTGAAATTAAACATTGTTGTGGTTGGGAATCACATTGCCTTGATTTAGGTAACTTTGATTTTGCATGGTACTACCTTGACTTGGATCAATACATGGAGTCGTTAACATCTTGTTTGGACATTGAACAACATTTGTATGATTCGCAAACATATCTATCCAAAAGTTTACCAAGTGTGGATTTGAAATGTTCATGTTTGGTAAACTTGTACTTGGTATATTCACATTTGGCATGTATGGATTTGTTGGGATAATGTTGTTTTGTTGAAGAATAATGCATTAATTGTTTGGCTAATAGATTTGTAGGTTTGGAATTTGATTTAAATCTACCATAGGGAAAGGTGTTCCAAAATTTAGATTAGGAATACTCACATTTGTTGTACCATTGAGGTTTGTAGGAGATAATGATCCCATGTATGGATTGTATAAATGTGAGTTTTGATAATCAATTGGCATTGTAAGGCTTTGATATTTTGGTTGATTTAGACCATTCATGATGTATGGAGAAAGTTTATATTCCATGTTTTTCTTGTGTTTTGACCTTGTTGACCTCTAAGGAATTTAGGACCAATGATGAGATGAAGGATGAAAGGGGTGAATGATATGGGTGTTGAACTTTTAAGACCCTTGGAGGAATACTAGACTTTAGGATTCTTGATTGGATTGGTTTGATTTGATTTGGATAATGGACTTATAAACCCCAAGATGTTGGATGTTATCTTAGGATGAACTCATTCAAAAGGGTGATAATTTAACTAAGTATGTGAAGAAGGATTCATCCACGCACACCTAACTAAACAAATGATTTTGATTTGGTTTAAGGATGTACCCAAGTCTAGATAATGGTGTTTCCAAAGCTCTAAAGTTGTTTGGTGGGATGGATTTTGATAGATATTTGGGATGGATGAAGTGTTAGATTTTGATCCTAAATGAACCTAGAGAGACTTTGTTTTCAAGACCAAGATAGTGAATAAAATGCTTTTCCCCAAGAGTGGTTCAAAACAAAAGACCAATATTTGCACGGAAAACCATATGACCAAAAGAGACCAAGCACATGTGTGGGGTTCAATTTGAGTTAATCTTGATTAATGACTTGATTTTTACCACATCCACTTGTCTTTCTTAAGTTTCAAAATAAATGTATGTGTCTAAATTTCTTTTCATCCCACAAAGTCCATTATGTGGAAATCAAGAAGTCAAAGCCATTGTTTCCTTATGTTGACTTTGGAGAAAAAAAATTGAGAAATAGGCCCAAGTATTTAGAAGCCTCTAAGGATAAATCCCTAGGGACAAGCAATAATACTTGGAATTTCAAAGGTATTTTCCTCCTCTAAGGGTTTGAAATTTGATGAACTTGTTAAATGTTTGTTTTCAATATTTTGGATCCAAGCAATGTGTTTAACTGACTCAAGGATTGCACAACCCTAGGATGGAAAATAAAATATTTGTTGAATTCCCACTTAGATAAATCCAGCTGCATTTATTCAGAGCGGATGATTAGAAGCTTGACCACACTAGCTCCCCTCCACGACACTCACTTATATGAGTTAGTCAAGCTTCAGTTCTCATGAATCTCCTATGATGAAATTTTCATCTCTACAAAGAATCACAAATATGTGGGACAGCTCTGAAGGTCTGACCTCCTGATGCCAACAAATATTGGGATTTTGGATTCTAAACAAAGGTTCATAGTAAGGGAATCCAGTTTAGGGGGTGCAATGATAAAATCCTTGTGAGAGATCTCCCAACCCTTAGAACACAGGATTTACACATCATAAAGATACTAGGGGAGAGTTATCATGCACCGCTTCCCATTGTTTATGATTTTCATCGCAACCAAAAATTTATATAGAGGTTTGGAAGAGCTTGGCTTATGATCATTACCACTTGGGTCATTCCCTTGGGGTGAGTAATTTTTCCCACCAAGGCAGGCCCTCTAAAGGTGAACAATAGCGATTAAGTACATCCGTAGTTTGATCAATCTTTGTTTGTGTGAACAAAGAGAGAACACACGCGATGCCTCTTCTCACACTAGCAAGTTTTGTTTAATTTTAAAAGCCCAAATTTGAAGTGTGGAGGCAATCTTTTAGACAACCTAATATCACCAAAATTATTTTTATTCTCAAGATCACCGTGAAGCATGAGAGAACTGCATACACATTTCAATGGTATTAGCTTGTAAAAAGGATTACAAAACAAGATAAGCACATGTTCATTTTAATCCTCAAAGCAATGATGGATTCTTTTTATAGCACCAAAACCAAGTGTTTAAAGTTGTTTGTTCAATTTTTAAGACCCAAAATCAAATCTAGTGAGTTTCTAAGGTTCCTTTTAACCAACTTGATAAAGCTTGAGTTGTTTGTAAATTTTATGCCAAAAATAATTCTAGTTGGTCCTAAAGCATGAATAGAAAATAACATATGATGGGTTATTTTTCCCATGAGTGTTTAAAAACACTATTACAATGAGTATAAAATGCTTTTTCTTTCACTTACATGCTCCATGATCCTTTAAAACCTACAATCCAAGCTCCAAATGTTAGATGAAATCAAGAAACAAGAAGATATGAGGGTTAGATAAATGATTAAGCATAGAAACCCTTAAACTTAGACCAAGTTACAATGTGATTTGACTTTAGGTGAAAAATTGAAAATTTTAACTCTATCAAAGTTGAAAAACACCTACACCATTAGATAGCTTATGAAATTCTACCCATTTCAAAAAAAAATCTCTAAAAAAACCCAAAATATGACCAAGATACGACCATTTTAAGATTGAGTGCAAAAGCAAGAAAACAAAGGCATCGTCATTTGAACATAAAGGCAGCATTGCTATATAGCGACACTAGAATGATTGTGTCATTGTTTCAGGATTTCAGTGTCGCTCTGCTAAGTTTAGTGTCGCTCTGTGGAAAAATAGAGACCTTGATTGCGTTGATATTTCCTCCAACGTTGTTGTTTGACCTAGAAAGACAAAAAATAGAAAAAATGACAAAAATAGAGAAAAAACATGTTAATTTTGATATTTCTGCCCTCCTTCTAGCACCAAAATGTGAATGCTTAGCTTAGACCTGGTCAAACATGAACAAACAAGTGATCATTAGTCAATAAATAAGTGTAAACCAAACATTCCCTATGAAATTCTTTGAACATATGAATATGGAAACAAAGAAAAATATCTTAAACTATGCAAATAAATCACAAATGAAACTCTATTCTAATGCTCAAACCAACATCCCATGGGGGAATTGGTGTTACTTTGATGTGGAATGTAGCCCTTCCCCAACTCCTTGATAAGCTTGATGATGATTGTGTGCTCCTTGATTCAAAATGTTGATAACCTTGCTAAGATTGATGAAGTTCTATGCTAACATGGATGAAATGTGGATGAGAATGGATTCAAAATGAGCATGATGATCTTACATGGATTGTGGATCCCAAATAAATAGAGGAGTCCTCCATTTATAGGAAGGAAAGATGGAGAAGTGAGAAACATGAAGGATGTGGGACTAAAGATGGGCCAATGGCATTGTGCCACTTGTCAACATGATATTGAAGAGAGGAGGAGCGCATTTTGATCAATGTTTAAATTAATGCAATTACGTGGAATTTGAAATTCAAAAGATGGCTTGTGGAGGAAGATTTGTAAGATGAGTTAATGCCAAGTTGGCTCAAGAAAAAGGACATGTAAGAGCCATAAATGCCAAGTTGGAGGACAAGAGTCCTTTACGAGGGAGAATTCAAATAAATGGAATATTCCAAGAGTATGCCATATTTGAATGGAAATAGAGGAATTAATAAATCAAATAAATTGATTTACATGTGCAAGTTGCAAAAGCTATAGGAAATGAGGATTAGTGTTAAGAGTTAATTAGGATTTAATTAACTTAGATGGAATTAGTTGATATGACATTTGATTTAGATATTTAGATTTATTTAAATCAAATGAGAAGATAGTGAAAGATTAGTAATTTAATTAAATAAATTTGATTTATTCAATTAAATGAAGAACATTAGGATTCAACAAAATAAAATTGATTTATTTACATTAGGATTTAATTTAATAAAGTTGATTTATTTAATTAAAGGAGGAAAATGGTGAAATAATATGATAAGGTTAATTATCTGATTTTAAGAGGAATTTTGATGAATTTTATTAAATAAAGATTATTCAATTAAATGGTTAGTGTGGACATGATTAAGGAAGAATCGGTGTTAGTTAATCAGGATCAAGTGCACGATATCAATTAGGATATTTTGAGTGTCTACATATATATATATATATATATATATATATATATATATATATATATATATATATATGTATATGTATATGTATATGTATATGTATATATATGTATGTAATGTATATATATATATTTATATATATGCATATATATGTATATATATATGTATGTGTTCGATTTATACACACACACACACACACACACATATATATATATATGTTTATATATGCATTTATATACAAGTTTCTTGTTTTGGAATGGATCAAAGGTTCCATACACTATCATTTAAAGTAAGGAACTTGAATTTTCATTTTGAACATGTATATATATATATCTACACTAAAGAAAAGAATTTTCTTTACAAATGCTCACTTTTGTTTCTTTCAAATCACAAAGTTTTGAATAGAAAATTTAATCGACAAACCATTCATTTTCAAACACTAAAACAGTTCAAGTTAGGAAATTGTGTTATGATATTATATATACAATTTAGTTCATATGCAATTCATCATTCCATTGTGCTGTGTTGGGCCCAGATTCCAACTGGCTTACCATTTGATCCAACTAAACAATCCTACTTCAATCGTGTTCTCATCCTTCAACCTATCACCCTGCAACTACACACACTTGCACTTGTAAATTGATCAATAACGTTCAATTCTTGGTAACATATAAAATAATTTTTTCAAAATTTCACAAACTCAACATCAGTCAACTTCTTTCGTTCAATTTTTGAATATTTCAGAATCTTCATTTAATATTTATTGAATTTTTACAATAATCCCACTTACCATATTATAATAAATATGCAATAAAATTGGGTTATGACATCCTTCCCCTCTTGGAAGAGACATCGTCCTAGTGTCTAGTAAGTCGAATAAAAGATCATTATATCAAATTTTGAGCATTCATGCCTATTTCAACATCTCATCAAAATAATATGTCTATTTCAATAGCACATCAAAATATATGTCTATTTCAACATCACATCAAAAATATATGTCTATTTCAACATCAGATCAAAAAAATATGTCTATTTCAACATTAGATCAAAAATATATGTTTGTTTCAACTTCACATCAAAAATATATGTCTATTTCAATATTAGAATAAAAATGTATTTTTATTTCAACATCAAATCAAAAATGTATGTCTATTTCAACATCATATTTTTAAAGCATGAAACATCATAGTATCTCAATTCAAAAAAATTAAACAAAATTATCGAGTTTCTCTTTCAAGAACGAAAATGTGGAAAATAGTGTTCTATTTCTTTCGCATCCTCCCAAGTAGCACTATCCTCTGAGTACTAGTCCCATTGGACCTTAAACTAAGCAATATATCTACTCCACAACTTAATGTTACATCTATGTAGGATTCTAATGGGCTCCACTAGCACCACTCCTAGATCATGTACATACAAGGATTTCCAATCAAGTACATGAGGCACATTAGGATGATATGGCTTAAGCAAGGAAACATGAAACACATTATGAATTCAAACCAGAGAAGGTGGTAGATCTAGTCTATAAGAAACTAGGTTAATGACTTACAAGACTTCAAATGGTCCCACATATCTTGGGGCCAACTTGGAAGACTTTCCAAAAGCAATAGAGCTTTTATGAGGTTTAACTCTCAAGAAAACTTTTTCCCTTGTTGCGAACTATCTAAGAGTTCAGTTCTTGTTGGCATAACTTTTTTGTTGGTCTGTCACCTTTTTCAATCTACTCTTAATGACCCTCATTTGTTCTTCCATTTGCTTAAGCATTTTAGGTCCTACTATGATCCTATCCTCTAGTTTATCCCAACTGATGGTGGTATGACACTTTTACCCATACAAGGCTTCAAATGGTACCATGCCTAAGGATGTATGATAGGAGTTGTTGTAAGAAAACTCTACCAAAGGAAAATATTCTTCCCACCTATACTGTTGGTCCATATAATACATTCGAAGGAGTTCTTTGACTACCTGATTCACCCTCTCTTTTTGCATCTCAGTCTGAGGATGATATGTTGAGCTAAAATTCAATTTAGTCCCCAATGCCACATTCAAGGTTGTCCAAAACCTTGAGGTCATCCATGTGTCCCTATCATAAATGATAGTCTCTAGCACTCCATGTAAATGGAAGATCTCCTAAACAAACTTCTTAGCTAGGGTAAATGATCCATTTGTAAGGTTTTTGGAATGAAGTACACAACCTTGGTCAACATATCAATCATGATCAAGATAGCATCATGCTTATTCTTGCTCAATGGCAACCCCTGTACAAAATCCATATTGATCACTTGTCATTTATACTCAGGTATGTCATGAGGATACAATTTCCCGACTCGGTGTGCATGCTCAGTCGTAACTCGCTAGCACTCCATTCATCTGGCTACGTGCTCCAGTACATCCTTCTTGAGTTAAGGACAAAAATAAAGAGTCTTCAACTCCATGATCATCTTGGATACACCAAGGTGTCCAGAATAAGGTGCATTGTGAACTTCTTCTAAAAAAACATTCTCAAATCTCCAGAGTCAGGATTATACATTCTTCTCTAGTACCTCAAAATACCATCTGGTTCAATCTCATACCCATTGAACTGATGATCCATAGGATTTTCTACTAGGGTGCTCTTCACTCTTTCATAGTGCTCACCCCTTGGTAGATTCTAATTTACCTACTATCTCAAATTAGACCTTGTTGAGAACATGGCTACCATATGTCTTCATCTACTAAGAGCATCATCCACTCTATTCTCTTTCCCTTTTATGTATTTAATTCCAAATTCATACTCGCTAAGGAATTCTAAGCACCTTCTCTATCGTGCATTAAGGTTTGGCTTGATAAATATGTATCTCAACCCCAAATGGTATGTCTTGATTTCAAACAGTTTTCCCAAAAGGTAATGCCTCGACATATGTAAGGTATGAACTATGGCCATCAATTCCAAATCATGAGGCATGTAGTTCACTTTGTGTTGTTTGAGCTTCCTTGATTCATATGCTACCACTTGCCCATCCTACATTAATATTGTTCCCAATCCCTCTCTTGAAGCATCTATGATTACTCTAAATCTCCCATTAGGATTAGGGATAGTCAACACTGGTGTTTCCATGATGCTCTCCTTCAAGAGTTGGAATTCCTGCTTGCATTTCTCAGTCCATTCAAACTGTGTTCCTTTCCTTTGGAGTGAGGTAATAGGACATGCAATCTGGGAGAACCCTTACACAAAATTCCTATAGTATCCTACAAGGCCCATGAAGCTACAAAATTCTAACACATTCTAAGGCACTACCCATTCCACAATCACCTTGATCTTCTCAGGGTCCACAGAGACTCCTTCAGCTGAAATGATATGTCCCAAATAGTGCAGTCTATCCTGATAGAAGGAACACTTGGGAAATTGTCTAAAGAGTTTCCCTTCTCTCAATCGCTAAAAAACTATCTCAATTTTGTAAGTTCATCGGGGAATATGTCTTGGAACTCCTTAAGAATAGGATAGTCATCTAAATGCGGCTCCTTGCTGTCAGGATTATTGACATGCACCACATAAATTGCACACCCCTTTCGATGAGCCTTCTTGAACTACATCATAGAAATATGTCTAAGCTCTAAGGGTCTCTACATTCCAAAAACCTCAATTGGATTTCCATAATCATCTAGATAGTTCACCACCTTATCCTCAAAGTTCACTAAAGCATTATGCTCAGTTAACCAATTTATTCCCAAAATTACATCATATGAGCCTAAGGGTGCCACATATAGGTTGGCCTAGGTTTGAAAGGTTGGAATCTCTAACTCACTGCAAAACAGACAGGTATCTACCCTCCACTTTGCTTGATTACCATACTAGATTGTCCATGAATTTTCCATGTGTCCAGGTCTAATGGGTATCTTAGATATTATTCTAGGATCTATGAAAAATTCAGTAGCTCCAGTATCAATTAAGATAGAGATAGATTGGCAATAGAGCTTACCCATTAGCTGAACTGCTAAAGCCTAATTTTTTTCCTATTTGCTATCCACTACAACATGGATCTAGTGATTCTATTGATAGCTTCCTTCCTTTTGTGACTTTGACTGTTGAGGAAAATTTGAGGCATAATGGTTACCTCTGCAAGTGTAGCATCCATCTTGAGACCCTTTGTGACCTCCCGGCTTGTCCTCTCTAAAGCCTTTCTACTTATGGTCATCTTTCCCCTTGCCTTTGTTTTCTGTCTTATTCTTTCCACTATTTCCATCTTCACCCTTCTCCTGTGATTCACTTCCCCTCTTGAGATTACGGATTTGGTGGCTCTTGTCTCCCTTATGAAATTTCTTTTTACCATACCGAGACTTAGAACTTGAATTGTTGTGAAGATTGGATAGTTGTTGTAGCTTATGTTCCTATTTGGTTGCCTTTTGAAAGACTTCATTCATGGTTTGAGGTTTGTGTATATCCACTTCAGCTCCTATGTGGGGTCTAAGTCCCATTATAAAATTTTGAATATGGAACCGTTCATCCCCTTCATACTAAGGAACATACATCAATAGGTTGCTGAAATTTTCCCAATACTAAATCAAAATCATATTTCCCTAGGTTAAGTTTTGAAATTTTGTCGCTTTCTTGTTAAAGAAAAGTTGTGGTAACCATCTCTTCCTAAAATCTTGAATGAAGATTCCCCAAGTGATCTCAACAGGCTGTAGGTATTTCCCTAAATTTTCATTATCCCACCAAGTCACTACTTCACCTACGAGCTAATATGTAGTCCATGCCACCTTAGTTTGTAGATAAAGGTTATAGAGCCCAAGGTATTTTTCCATTTCTATAATCTAAGCACTACTACAGAAACATCAATAAACTATTGAAAAAACTACTAAAATTGCTTATAAATGACTATAGTTGATCATGTGACCATTAGAAATTTTGATGCAAGAGCATCTAGTGGTGTAAGAGCAATCCTGCATCACCCAAAAAAAAGTTTCATTTCATGTTGGTAATTTCCTAGATTTTTTGTCATTTCTGGATACCCTTTTTGTCATAATGTAATTCCCAACTTACGGTTTTTCTTTTATATTCTTGGGTTGAAAGATATTGTAGTTTTAGTCTCCCATAATTGCACCTAAAAACTTTCTAGGTCAGATTTGAGGCACTAAATGGTCTCGAAACGGCCCCGAAACTTGCCAAAATTGTCATCACAAGTTTCAAGCATGTTCTTGACTTTGAGACCTTTCCAACAGTTCAAACGGTTTGAAAAATGGAGTCATGGATCAAAAGTTATGGCTCCCGGAAGTTGGCGCACTTTCTAGAAGATACTAATTTTTTAATGTACTTTTGAATTTGAATTTCAAGTTGTAATTTTTGGCGCTAGACTACCAATAACTCAAATTTGAATGTTGTTTTGGCTCCAAACTAAAAAAGGGAGCTCTATTTATCAGCAGGTTTCTGATTTTTGTGTAGCTTTTTGGGGACAAGTTCACATACTACAAAAAGGGGGTTTTTCTATAATTTTGTAGTTTGCATATTTCCATAACTTGAGGATATCAGATCCTTTACATGTAAGAAGTTCATTTTCAAAATAATAAAATAACATTCTCTATTTGGTGTGTTAATTTTTCATGTCTCGGGTTGCACCCTCGTGAGGTGGTATCAGAGCGAGGTTTCTTGAGTGTGTAGACAAATCGCCGATCGTAAGGCAGTTCACACCAGGACCGTGGTTGTGGGTCAAGGTCAAGAAAGATAACTCCAAGACTGATTCTTGGTAGGCGTGGTGGTGCTAGAGGTGGTCGAAGTGAAAAAATACTGGTGGAAGAGATCCACTAGGGGCTGAGGGTTTTAGAGCCCTCCAAAGATAGATTGATGCATTGTAGGAGCAAATGAGAAGGTTATGTTGCCCAATTTTTCACCTATGGGCTCAATCAGGCAGGGAAATCTATGTTTCAGGTGTTTATGAAGGCCAAATGGGGACATTTGCATCAAGGGTTAGATCATACATCTGAGGCTATTTCACAAGGGTCTAGTGGAAAGCCTCGCCTTAGTTAGATTTGGCATAAAACTCATCAGAGAAGAAAGTCGAAAAGACCCTCATGTTGTCTTGCCAACTAGCAGTGCGTTCTATTTGTTTGAATACATCGGTTGCTGGGACATTTTGGTCGCAATGAGGTCTGGCCGAACAGTCGAAGTCTCGGCAAAGGTGAAATGCCTTTGGTGTAACGTCTCGCCAACCCACTAGTGTCCTGCCAAAGTGTTCTCAGTTCGCCGAAAGTTTTGCTATGACCTCTTGCCGATGAATGAAAGTCTTGCCAATGGTTTCAGGGATGTTGATATGACTTTTGTTGCTTGACATGAAGTGTCACTGACAGATGTCTGCTATGTCGATGCTGCTATAGAGTATAATCGCATTGGGGAGACATGATTAAAGTCTCACTGACATACGATTCTGAGGAAGAGACCTTTGACCACCTGGAATCTTGCGTGGCATCTGTTCGACCAATCAAAGGAAGCTACAAGCGAGCCGTGGCAGTTTGACCGATGAGAGGAAGATCAACAGAGCACAAATGACATGGACTTTTCCTGAGATCAAAGGCGATGGAGCAGCTTGGCAAGGAGGTTCGAAGGTGGACAGAGAGGCCTGAAATTAATGTTGTGGTTGCAAAAGATCAAGGAGACCATTCTTGAGGGCGATCTGTCACCGACATGGACACGGGGATACAACATTAATTTCATAAAAAAGATCTAAAGGCGAATTCTTTTCTGGAGACTGATTTTTTGTAAACCCTAAAAAAACAAAGGGGCGACACTTTTGGTTCTCATATACATGGCATTTTTTCCTTTTTGTAGACAGTTCTTACCTGGTGCTTTTCTGATTTTGTGACTTGTGGAGTTCTTTGCAGAAAAGAGACTATGTTTTGTAACTTATGACAGGCATGTATAACAATTTTCACCATTGAAATCAATGAGTATAAGTGATTTACCTTTTCAATCTCTCTATTAAATTGTGTGCATTTGTATATTTGATGAAGCTACTTGTGAAACTATGTGATTCCTTGTGGTTATGTCTTATTTCAGCACCTTTCCGTAGAGCAATATGTATTTTTGTAGGTTGTGAGATGTGTTCAAAATGCAATACTCTTTATGTTGTGAAGTTACTTCTTCCTTCTAGGAGTGTAGCCATACGAACCTTTTCATGAAATGTTTATGTAGGAAATGTATGTGATTGAGTTGTGTACAACAAAGCTTTTTGTCATTGATTGAAATTGTGTGTGTAAACTGTGTTATGTGTCTTCTTAGTAAATTTGGTGCATCACCATAGAAATAGTGTTTTCATTAGTTTTTATGCATTCTCCTTCTCCCTTTCCTTACAAGATCAGTAGTTAGGTGACACCATAGAAAGTCGGCCTTCTCTGGAGGTTGACCTCTATTTACAAGAAACCCACATCTTTAGAGGTCTTCCCATTTTACACTGAGGTGTTGAACATTAGGTTCAATAGGGTGAAATTTCAAGAGATGATAGTTTTTGGCACGCCTAGTGGGACTATGAATTGCTTCTTAGTTCATGTTTATGCTTTTGATCACTGTTGTTTGGTGTGTGCAGCAGTAGTTTCAGCCTTTTGGAGGAATTTTCTTTACATACTTGGCGACTGCGGGAGAATAGCAACTATTTTCAAGCAAATTAAGTGCTAGTATGTTCTTATTTCCAAAAAATCAAATCTAGTTTTATTGTTTTACAAGAAATTTTAATGCATTTCCAGCTTCTATGAATGCTCCAAAATGTCTACATTTTATGAAGACGTGTTCTACCACCCAACTTTTCATGAAACTGCTAATCATCCCTCATTTCATGAAAATTCTGCTCATATACCCAATTATCAGCCATATCAAAATTAGTATGCAGCTATTTTTAGTCCAAGTATCTTTGCTACAGGAGATTATCAATATTCCCCACAAGTTTTCCACCCTCCCACCCCTGCTTAATTTGAGCATCAGCCTATATATTTCCAACAATAGTCTCATCAAAACCATCATAATGCCAACCAACATGTTTGTTCACATGCCCAATCTCAAGGAGTTAACAACATGTGTGTCGATGACATAATCTCTAATTTTCAAAGACAAATGTTGGAGATTGAAGGACAGCAGGAGATCAATTGGCAACAAGAACAAAAAGCTTACCAAGCTCAGACAAGGGAGCAGGAATGGGAGGCCAAAAAGAGGAAATTTGAAGAGAACCTTGCCTAGCAGTTGGCTGCAAAAGATGCAGAAATGAGGCTAAAATTTTCCAAACAAGAGGTTCCCAAGTACAAGTTTGCCAGCTTTAGGAAAATTCAGCCTCTCGACTCCCCTAGTAAGTCTTCTCAGTTTGAAATTCCAAGCTTTAAGGGATTTGATTCGATGCAAGAGAATGTAGTACTTGAACAAGATCAATCCATCATCCCTCAAGAGCAGCCCATTGATCTAGATGACTTACTCCTCATGGAGAGGATCAAAAAAGTAAATCCAATGCATTTAGTTGTAGCATGTTACCGACTACAACAAAAAAGGCTCAAACAGGAGGAGGATTCAATTTCTTTATTTGACCAACTACCTGGTTACGTTGAGCAAGTTGAAGAGAGCATGAAGGCTCATGGTTTACCAGTTGATTTGGAGTAGCCAGACAATACTGCTGACTTGTTTGATGAACTTCCTCAATTTGTTGATGAAGATGAAGATCTCACATGCATGGTAGCATCTCTGCCTGATGATGAGCTAGTATCATGTGAAAGGAAAGCATGTGATCAGCCCATTCAAGTCAGAGGAGTTATATTTGATGAGTTATTGCAGTCTATGAACTTATTTGATGAGCTTCCCCACTTTGTTGAGGAGGAGTTATATTTTGTCATGGACAAAGAGCATAAGGAACAACAGTTTGAAGATTTGTTTTTAGTTATCCAACAGGAATATCAGCTCCTTAGTCAAGAAGATCCAACCATAAAAAACATTAATGGTTTCTTTTTAGAAACTATTATACAAGATGCAAAGAAGCAAGACTCCTTTTTCATTATAGAGCTGAAAGAAAGAACAATTGATCCTCCTATAAACAATAATGGTCAAATCCTTCAAGAAAATCAAACTGTAGCAGCCAATAAACAACCTGCATATTACCTCCAATCAGCGTCCTTTCAAGGAAAAGATGAAGTCTTTAGAGATCAACAAGGGGCTGAGAGTTACAAGTTGGGTGTCATAACAAGGGGATGTCCTATCAGAAACCTGGCACACTTAACAGGCACTCAAAAGGGGTTGCCATTTGAATTACCTACTTGGGAGCATGAGATCAAGCATCAAAAGGAATCAATGCAAGTTGCTCAAACTATTCAAAATAATTGCATGCACCTCTTGTCTAACATAGAAAGGGAGGTAGTTTTCATGATTGAAGAGGTGTTTAATCTATGCACTCAACATTTACTTTTCCTTCATCACTGTTGGACAATTTGCAAGCTGGAAGCACATTCTAAGTTGGTGAGAAAGGGAAGTTTTTTCTCACAACCAATAAAATGTTATGTCTGATTACTACCACTGTTGGGTAGTGTAGGATAGAGTAGTTGTAGTTTCATTTTTTGCTTTCAATAAGTGCCCTATGGAACTTTTCATTTCAGTTTTGTCACATTTTCAATAAAGTGCAGTTGCTGCACATTGTTTTTCAGGCTCTGTCTTCAACAGAGTTGCAGTAGTTCTTTCAGTCTGTTTGGTTTGGAGCTGAGTTACGAGGTTTTCAGAAATTTGAAGAGCAGAGAGTGACTCCATGCCCAATGGATAGGCCTAGGCTAATGGTTTTTATGTTTAGCAGGAAAACATCCAGCAAAGGTTGCTAGAAATGTTGCCCAATTTTTCACCTATGGGCTCAATCAGGCAAGGCAATCTATGTTTTAGGTGTTTATGAAGGCTAAATGGGGACATTCGCATCAAGGGTTAGATCATACATCTGATGCTATTTCACAAGGGTCTATGGAAAGCCTCGCCTCAGGCATATTTGGCATAAAACTCATCAGAGAAGAAAGTCAGCAAGACCCTCCTGTTGTCTTGCCGACTAGCAGTGTGTTCTATTTGTTTGAATACACCGGTCGCTAGGACATTTTGGTGGCCATGAGTTTTCTATCTCTCCCCGACAGAGGAAAGTCTCCCTAACCGTTGTTCACTAGGCCCTCATCGGAGATAAAGTTTTACATTCGCCATGAGGTCTAGTCAAACAATCAAAGTCTCGACAAAGGCAAAATTCCTTCAGTGTAACGTCTCGCCGACCCACTAGTGTCCTACCGAAGTGTTATCAGTTCGCCGAAAGTTTTTCCTTTGGCATGAGGTCTCACTGATAGCGAAAGATCTCACCGAGAGGGATTGATATCGATGTAATGTCTCACCGAAGGCAGGGGGTCTCGCCGAAGAAATAGGAGCTTGGGGAGATGTCTCGACAACTAACGAAGGTCTCGGCAAAAGATGTCAACGGGGAAAAAAGGTGGGCCTTGCTATAACATCTCGGCAACCGGATGATGTCTCACCGAAAGGATGGTGCCTTCAGTATAAGATGGTGATTTTGGTGTAAGGTCTTCCCGACCAAGCAATGTCTCCCAAAATGAAGTGAGAAATCCGAAGCAAAAGGACCCCTGGTGTAGAGTATTGTCGACCCGATAGGGTCTTGCCGAGTGGATATTTGGGATCAGTAATACTCCTAGCCGAGGGGTTTCAACTTGCTATGACCTCCTGCCGACTGATCATGGTCTCGCCGAAGGTTTATACCTTCGATGTAACATCAGTAAACTCTTGCCGATAGTGTTTCACAAGTTTGAGATCGGGGAGACTCCGAGCGAAAGATTTGCGCTCGGTATGATGTCCTACCGACAAGTAAGGTCTCAGCGATGAAAAAGGATATCGGTATGGCTAATAAAATCTGCTATGACCTCTTTCCAATCAATGAAAGTCTTGCCAATGGTTTCAGGGATGTCGATATGACTTTTGCTGCTTGACATGAAGTCTCACCAACAGATGTATGCTATGTCGATGCTGCTATAGAGTATAATCGCATCAAGGAGACACGATTGAAGTCTCACCGACATGTAATTCTGAGGAAGCGACCTTTGACCACCTAGAATCTTGTGTGGCATCTATTCGACCAATCAGAGGAAGCTATAGGCGAGCCATGCAGTTTGACCAGTGAGAGGAAGATCAATAGAGCACAAATGACACGGACTTTTCCTAAGATGAAAGGCGATGGAGCAGCTTGGCAAGGAGGTTCGAAGGTGGACAGAGAGGCCTGAAATTAATGTTGTGGTTGCAAAAGATCAAGGAGACCATTCTTGAGGGTGATCTGTCACCGACATGGACACGGGGATACAACATTAATTTCATAAAAAAGATCTAAGGGCGAATTCTTTTCTGGAGGCTGATTTTTTGTAAACCCTAAAAAATCAAAGGGGCGACACTTTTGGTTCTCATATATATTGAATTTTTTCCTTTTTGTAGACATTTCTTACCTGGTGCTTTTCTAATTTTGTGACTTGTGGAGTTCTTTGCAGAAAAGAGACTATGTTTTGTAACTCATGACAGGCATGTATATTAGTGTTCACCATTGAAATCAATGAGTATAGGCGATTTACCTTTTCAATCTTTATTAAATTGTGTGCATTTGTATAATTGATGAAGCTGCTTGTGAAACTATGTGATTTCTTGAGGTTGTGTCTTATTTCAGCACCTTTCCATAGAGCAATATGTATTTTTGTAGGTTGTGAGATGTGTTCAAAATGCAGTACTCTCTATGTTGTGAAGTTACTTCTTCCTTCTAGGAGTGTAGCTATATGAACCTTTTCATGAAATTTTTATGCAAGAAATGTGTGTGATTGAGTTGTGTACAACAAAGCTTTTTGTCATTGACTGAAATTGTGTGTGTAAATTGTGTTATGTGTCTTCTTAGTAAATTTGGTGCATCACCATAGAAATCATTTTTTCATTAGTTTTTATGCATTCTCCTTCTCCCTTTCCTTATAAGATCAGTAGTTAGGTGACACCATAGGATGTCGGCCTTCTCCGGAGGTTGACCTCTATTTACAAGAAACCCACATCTTTAGAGGTCTTCCCATGTTACACTGAGGTGTTGAACATCAGGTTCAATAGGGTGCAATTTCAGGAGATAACAAGTTAAACTCAAGAAGGAGAGAAGAAAGTGAGGATGAAGAAGAGGAGGAATATTCATATGTAGAAGAGGAAGAAGAAGAAATTGATCAAGGCCAAATACGGTTGATAAGGGCCATTTCAAAGATCAGGAAAAGACCCAGAGAAGAAGTCCCCAGTTATTCTGGAAGTCTGAACTCAAAAGAGTTGATCGACTGGATCAATGAGTTGGAAGAATATTGAAAGTATGAGGAGATAGAGGACCTAAATCAGGTCAAGTTTGCAAAAACAAAGTTGAAGGGCCATGCCAATATTTGGTGGAAAGAGGTCCAGTTGGAGAGAAACCGAAGAGGAAAAGGAAAGATCACCAGATGGGATTGCATGGTGGAGAAACTGAAAAAGCAGTTCATACCAGTGGATTACGAGCTAAATCTGCTGAAGAAATTGCAAGGGTTGAAGCAAGGAAGCAAATCTGTGAAAGAATACACTGAATATTTTCACAATATGATCATCAGAATGGGTCATACAGAGGCCAACAAGGAAAAGGTAGTCCATTATCTTAATGGGTTACGAACGAGCATGCAGGAGGAGCTAAGCCTAGTCAGAATGACCACCATTGAGGATGCATTCTAGTTTTCTTTGAAAGTTGAAGAGAAGTTGAATAAAAGATTTGATAGCAAGAAAAAAGGACGAGGAGGTCAGAGTGGAAAGGGCAGTGGAAAATCTTCTAGAAGCCGAAATGATGATGAGAAGAAAAATGAAGATGTGGGTGCCAGTCAAAACCAGAAGAATGATAACTTCTACCACCCTCGTGATCAAAACAGTGGTGATCAGATAGGTAGAGGACGAGGGAGATTTGGAGAAGGATCTGGAATAGGTGGTTTTAGAGGAACGTGTTTTGAGTGTGGTGAAGAAGGAAATCGAGCCTATGAATTTCCACAACATCAAGGGAGGGAAGACAAAAAGCTAGAAGGTCGTGGAAGGGTTGCACATGCAAATGAAGAGGCTCAATCTAAACATTCAAATGATGTCGAAAGGGGAGAAGCCCTAGTGATTAGAAGAGCACTGGTGATTGAAGAGGAGCCTGAACAGAGGAAGAATCTATTCCACACAAGGTGCAAATGTGAAGGAAAATGTTGTCATGTCATCATTGACAGTGGGAGCCCCAATAATCTGGTGTCAGAGGAGATGGTTACAAAGTTGAAGCCGAAGAGGGAAAGGCATCCACATCCATATTGGATTGCCTAGTTGCGAAAGGACCACAAAGTTCTGGTCAATGAGCATTGCCTAGTGAAGTTCAAGATCGGGAGCTACCATGATGAGGTACTCTGTGATATCATCCCCATGGATGCATGTCACATGTTGTTGGGGAGGCTGTGTCAATTTGACAGGAGAGCTATACATGATTTCCATGCAAAAACCTAATCCCTAACGAAGGATGGGGTTCATCACAAGTTGGGGTTCGTCACAAGTTGAAACCCCTAAAGGAGGCCGAAGAAAAGGTATGCTGTAGTGCTAGAATATGTTATGTTGATGGAAGAAATTTTTTAGAAGGTATGAAGCATGAGCATGTGTGCTATGCATTGATTCCTAGAGTGGGTAAGGAGGATAGTGATAAGGTGCTAGTAGAAGTTTCTGGGTTGTTGGATGAGTTTCAAGATATTTTTTCTGATAACGTACCCGAGGGCTTACCGCCAGTGAGGAAGATCAATCATCAGATTGACTTGATCCCTGGAGCTAGTTTTCTAAATAAGGAAGCTCACAGAATGACTCCAGCAGAAAATGAGGAGTTAAATAGACAAGTTTAGGAGTTGTTGAGAAAGGGTTTGATTTGAGAGAGCCTAAGCCCATGTGCAATACCTTCAGTACTAGCACCAAACAAGGATGGGGAGTGGAGGATGTGTACAGACTCCCAGCCCATAAACAAGATAACAATCAAGTACAGATTTCCCCTACCAAGGATGGATGACCTGATGGACTATTTGAGTGGAGCTCAATACTTCACAAATATTGATTTGAAGAGTGGTTATCACCAAATCCAGATTTGAGAAGGAGATGAATGGAAGACTACCTTCAAGACCAAAGAGGGCTTGTACGAGTAGTTAGTCATGCCTTTTGGGCTAACCAATGCACTGAGCACATTCATGCGACTCATGAATGAGGTACTGAAAGAGTTTCTGGGAAGTTTTGTTATTGTGTATTTAGATGGTATCTTGATTTTCATTAGGACTTTGGATGAGAATTTGATGCATATTCGAAGAGACTTTGAGAAGTTAAGAGAGGACAAATTGTTGATTAATTTGAAGAAGTGTAGTTTTGTGAAGAAGGAACTAGTGTACTTGGAGTTTGTTGTCTCGGAAGAAGGTGAAAACTATTCTGGAATGGTCTAACCCAAGAACTTCTACTGAGGTGAGATATTTCCATAGTTTGGCTAGTTTTTATAGAAAGTTCATTAGAAACTTCAAAAGTATTTGTGCACCCCTGACTAAAACAATGAGAGGGGATAGAAAAGAGTTCAAGTGGAGCACTAGAGCAGCAAAAAATTTTAAACTTTTGAAACAGAAGGTGACAGAGCAACCTACTCCAACCCTCCCAAATTTTAATAAGGTCTTTTAGGTGGATTGTGATGCCAGTGGTTGTGCCATTGGAGTAGTGTTGATCCAAGAAGGTAAGCCCATTGCCTATTTCAGTGAAAAGTTAAATGATGCCAAGAGAAAGTATTTTGTATATGATTAGGAATTTTATTCAATAGTTCAAGAACTAAAGAAATGGAGGTAGTATCTATTGCCGAAGGAATTTTTTTATATACTGATCATCAAGCATTAAAGTATCCAAATAGCCAGGGAAAATTAAATCAGAGGCATATGAAATGGGTAGAATTTTTGTAGAGCTAGATACCTTTGTTCTAAAGCATAGGAGTGGGAGGTCGAATAGGGTTGTAGATTCCTTAAGTAGGAGGAAGACATTGATGACAAAGATGCAGATTGAAGTGGTTGCATTCAATGAACTCAAAAAATTGTATCTAGAAGATCCTAATTTTGTAGAGGCTTGGAAAGCTTGCAAGGAGCATGTTATAGTGGACAGGACAAGGTGGTTGGATTTCATAATTCAGGATGGCATGTTGTTTAAGGGAAGCCAATTGTGTATTCTGAGGAGTTCCATGAGGGAGAACCTGATTAAGGAGAAGCACAGTGGAGGAATGGTAGGAAATTTTGGTCAGGATAAGACCATTTCCATTATCAATGAGCATTATTATTGGCCTTAGTTGTCACAGGATGTAAAGAAGTATGTACAGAGTTGCAGGGTATGTCAAATGGCTAAAGGAGTGAGCCAGAATATAGGGTTATATCATCCCTTACCTATACCAGAGAGGTCATGGGAGGATATAAGTATGGATTTTGTTCTTGGTTTGCCAAGGACATAGAGAGGGAATGATTTAGTATTTGTGATGGTTGACAAGTTTTCAAAAATGGCACATTTCATTCCGTTTCAGAAGACCCATGATGCAGTCCACATTGATAACTTGTTCTTCAAAGAGGTGGTGTGGCTACATGGTCTACCAAAGAGTATTGTCTCAGATCGTGACACCAAATTTGTGGGATACTTTTGGAGGACCTTGTGGAAGAAGTTGAGAACAGAGTTGAAGTTCAGTTCTGCACACCATTCACAAACAGATGGGAAAATAGAGGTTGTGAACGGGAGTCTGGGTAACCTACTGAGATGCTTGGTAAGAGACAAACCCAAGGGATGGGACTTGATCTTACCCTAGGAATAATTTTCTTACAAAAATTCTATCAACAGAAGAACTGGTAGATCACCATTCTAGATTGTGTATGGAGGCAGCCCCAGAACAACTCCAGAATTGAGGAAGATGGACCAAGAGAAGAAGATAAGTTCTGAAGGAAAATATTTTGCAAAGCACATCAAGGATATACATGAGAAGGTAAGAAAACATATTAACAAGATGAATATGAAGTATAAGGCCAAGGCCAATCAGAAAAGGAGGAATAAGGAGTTTTAGATTAGTGATGAAGTAATGGTCCACTTGAGGAAAGAAAAGTTTCTAGTGGGAACCTATAACAAACTGAAGATGAAGAAATTTGGTCCCTACAAGATTTTGAAGAAGCATGATTTAGGGAATGCATATGAGGTAGAGTTGCCAGATGGAGTCAATATTTCCCCTATGTTCAACATTTTAGATTTGACAGAGTATCATGAAGGTGGTGCAGAGGAAGCACCAACAATAGGGTAGTATGGCATTCTAGCACCTACTTCAGGGAAGGAGGAGATTGAAGCAATCCTAGATAGTTGTGTGGGAAGGAGTACCAAAAATAAGCAGTATGAAGAATATCTAGTGAAATGGAAAGGAAGGCTTGTGGAAGATTCATCCTAGATATCTAAGGTAGAGGTTGACTATTTAGGCTTTCCTCAACCATCTGAGACGTGACGGGGTCACTTCTCAAACTACCCTGGGTGTCTGATGCAGAAGCATCCAATGGTGTAAGGGCAATCCTGCATCACCCAAAAAAAGAGTTTCATTTCATGTTGGTAGTTTCTTAGATGTTTTTGCATTTCTGGATATCCTTTTCATCATAATGTAATTCCCAACTTACGGTTTTTCTTTTCTATTTCTAGGTTAAAAGATATTGCATTTTTAGTCTCCCATAATTGCACTTGAAAACCTTACAATTCATATTTGAGGAACTAAACGGTCCTGAACGGCCCTAAAACTTTTTAAAATTGGTGTTGCTAATTTCAATCATGTGCTTGACTCCGAGACCTTTCCAACGGTTCAAACAGTTCGAAAAATGAAGTCCCAGATCAAAAGTTATGGCTCCCAGAAGTTGGCGCACTTTCTAGAAGATACTTATTTTTTAATGTACTTTTGAAATTTGAATTTCAAGTTGTAATTTTCAGCGCCAGACCACTAATAACTCAAATTTGAATGTTGTTTTTGCTCCAAACTAAAAAAGGGAGCTCTATTTATGGGAGGGTTTCTGATTTTTGTGTAGCTTTTTGGGGACAAGTTTGCATACTATGAAAAGGGGGTTTTTCTGTAATTCTGTGGTTTGCATATTTCTAAAACTTCAGGATATCAGATCCTCTACATGTAAGAAGATCATTTTCAAAATAATAAAATAACATTCTCTATTTGGTGTGTTAATTTTTTGTGTCTTGAGTTGCACCCTCGTCAAATTTATTTCCCAGTCATGTATAATGTGACCAGATTGATGACTAAACCATTTTTTGTCTTTTATTGGTTGTTTTGATTGATCGATTTGGTAGTATATTTAGTCATTGATTTAGTCATTCATTACTGCGATCTAATCACTTATTTAGTCACTCTTTTCCACTGATATATTTATTCGTTGATTTAGTCATTGATTGTTTTAATCTGGTCACTTATTTAGTCATTTTTTATTCACTGATATATTTAACTGGTCACTTATTTAGTTGTTGATTTAGTCATTTATTGTTGTAATCTGGTCACTTATTTAGTCATTCTTTTATTAAGTGATATATTTAGTCATTGATTGTTGTTAACTGGTCACTTATTTAGTCATTTTTATTCACTAAATTTTGTGCATTGGTAGTGTATTTAGTCATTAATTTTAATCATCATTTTGATCAATTTGGTAGTATATTTAGTCATTTTTATTCACTGATTTCACTGGTCATATATTTAGTCATATTTATTCATTATTCACTGATTCATCACAACCTCTATTTTTAATAACTAATTTTCAATTTAATATTACTATTTTAAAGATCGTTGACCAAACTTTGACTCACGTGTGTAATGGGAATATACTCTTGGCAGAGAGAGTATCATCAAGGAGGGGGTGTCTAGCTAACTAATGGTGGCTTGTGGTGAAAGGAATCTACACACACACTTATAAAATCATATAGTTGCATTTGCATAATTTAGTTATGATTGCGTCTTATTTTATTTAATAAGGAAGATTTTTTTTTTTTTGGAAAACTGTTATCAAAGAGGATAGCACTCTTTCTATTACTTTGAAAAAAGATTACATTCCTCAAATACAATGCTTAATTTTTCATTATCGATTTTCTGATCTTAATATCATTGGGTGTTTGGCCCTTGAGGGAGGAGATTTCTTCATTTTTACTTTTGTCCATTCCTGCTCTGACATATAGAAGACATTCTACTCAATGCATTTTTCCTGCTTTGTCACTTCTTCAAAGATTAAGTTTGTTGAGATCACCGAAGGCTTACGAGATTGTATATTGGAAGGAGAGCCCTACATAGGAGACTTTTTTGTAAAGGTTTTAGAGGGGGTGGAGCATCCTTCACCCTGGGAGCAATTACATAGTGGCTAGATTCAGCCCTATTCCACCAAGAAGGCTAATAATTGACTTCTCCCTGCCCATTAGCTTGCTTCTTGTTGCATTGTATAGTTCCATGTGTTGTTGAGAAGCATTTTCTACATCTAAATGCAATCTTTTCGTAATCTACTGGTTGCCTCCAACGTCTGTTTCTAACTTTCAATGTGATTTCAGCCGGTAGGACTTTAGATAAATCAAATTCAACACATAAACGAGCACATGTAGAGTTTTCATAATTTATAGTTTCTTTTGAAATGTTGTCATATTTACCTAATCCATTTGCAATTGCAATCAAGCACTTAATTTCCCAAAGTTATAGAGGAAGATAGGGTAGTCTTACCCAAAGGAATGTGAGGAAAATGTCTCAGTTTGAGGATCAAAAGAGGGAAGCCAAGGCTTAACACATAAAAAATCTCCCTCGTAAGACCAAGGACCAGTGGTGAGGATCAATTTCTTATCTTCTAAAGATTCAAATTCCAAAATAAAGAAACATTTGCACAAGGATAAATGTTAATTTCATCCTCTGTGTATGCTTTCCAATTTTCACTGATCCAGGCATGGAGGTCGCACAACTTCGGCCAAACTCTCATGAATCTACATATCAAAGCATGCTCTTTCATATACTCCTTCCTATCATAAGCGATATTGTCTAGACATATTTTGAGGGCCCTATCCGAATTGCTGATGAAGAATGGGGGTTTCAAAGATGTGCCAAGGTGGGAAGGATCAGGGTCTTGTGGAGAGGCCCTCAACATTGCAGCACCAGGCTACTTCCATCCTTGCCTCCCTTCCAGGGAATCCATACTCAGAGCCGCTTTATAAGACTCAGATATGTGAGGAGAACTGTCATCCCTGCCTCACATAGAACCCCGTACATATTGAGAAGCCCTCATCCCAAACCTGGTAGGGCACGAAAAGGGTAAACCTACGGACACTGTGCCAAAAAAGGCACTCTCATCATTGAATTTCGTTGAGGAGGATGTGGAGGAAGTAGGAACAAAGGGTGCAGAGAAACCCTGAGCATAACAGGTGGAAGAAGTTGGAGGAGAGGGAGCCATCGCCGCACAGGTCCATTGCTTATTTAATTAAATGTTAGTTAATGTTAATTTCTCTTAGAGGAAATAAAAATAGTTTAAAATCATTTATTGATTTTATTTGGAATTAGAATTAATATTTATTGTTTTAAAGATAATTGTGATGCAAGTTAATAAATCATATTTTTTAGTTAATATTAGTTTTATTTGATAAATATGAGATAAACCTAGAAAAGAAATCAAGATTTGGAAAATAAAACAAAGAGATGAAAATAAATTAAAAAATAGAAAAAAGAACTTAAATTTAGAAAATAAAACACAAAAATAAAGGAAAAATAAAAATAGAAAAAGAAAGAAGAAAATAATAAAAGAGAAGGAACCCTCATTCTTAGGGGACATAAGATTCGTTCACAAAACATTTAATTTGAGAAAACAAGAGTAGAAGAGAAGTTTGCATATTTGGGCAAGGAAAGCATTAGGGAAATGAGAATAAGAGTGGTGATTGGGAGGGATTCAATCATCAGAGAGATTATTATACAGGTTTTCTTTTATCAAATCCTTATTTTCTGAGACTATGCGGCTAAATGAAATCATTGTATTTGATTTAGTAATTGAAGCCATTATTGTAAGCTTGCTTATTCTCTCATTTCCTTATGTCTTCCCCATTATTTTCTCTTTTGCAAATTGAGAAATGGATTTGCAGCAGTGTGTACATCTTAACAACTTCTCAAATGTTAAATCACCTGTAGCGTAGAAAATTGTATACTATTGAAGAAAGAGGCAATTTCATGCTTAATTTGGACCTATTTTGGCATCCTTCCATTAATCGTTCCTTAAACTTACCATTTATAGGCCCCTAAGACTCATTATTTTGGACCTTGAGGCTTATTCTACTCAAAAATCATACAAATCCTGACAAATAAGATTCAAATTATTCAAATTTTAGAAAACCCACCTCAAAAACCTCTGGTGGGACTAAGTCGCCCAGGGTGGCGACTTAGTCCCTTTTGGGGGATTTTTCAATTTTGAGCGGGAAAATCACTGAATTAATTCAAATTTCTAATTGATGTCGGCCTGTGAAGTCTACATAATGAATTATTAGGTATGAATGCCTATAAATATAAGTTTTTAGGTCAATTTTCACAACATTTAGTCATTTCAACTAAATTCAAGAATCAATTGTTGAATATCTTTCACAAGAAGATTCATTAGTCTATCTACAACAAAGTTGAAGCTTTAGGGCAGCAAGCTAGGGTTTTTGCAGGTCTTCAAGCTTACTTTTTGTCCAAGATATTGCATTGCTTAGGGTTGATCATGGATGCCTATGGAGAATCATGAAGAATTCTAGGTTGGGGAGATACAACTAGCCATCAAGCTAAGCCTAAGGACTTGTTTTTTGAATGATTCTATCTTCCATTTCTCTCTATTTTCAACCTAAGGAAGGTTTGCATGTTATTAAGATTCATTTGTAATGTGATTTAGGATCTCTTGGAATGAGTCTTGCATCATTCTAGTTTCATTTATGCATCTTATTCTTGCATGCTAGAATAGGGTTGCATCTTGCTTTAGATTTCCTAGTCTTAGATGCACTTAGGGATAGGGTTTTACAACATATTTCATTATCTCTTTCAAGGTTTAAATACCAACTATGGGTTTGATTGAGGTAAACCCCCCATTAGAAACCAAATTATATTCTATTTTGTAGGTGTTTTCGCTGAATCAGATTTGGATTTCAATCAGAGAAGAAAGTGCAAACCGGGAGCTACAGATTACACTTTCAAATTTCCCAAAATCTAAAAGTAGACTAAATCGCTAGCAGTGGCTTATGAGTCCCATCAAAGGTATTTTCCATATCAGTTTGCAGATTCTAGTACCCACTTCCCTGAAACTACTTTCTGGATAGAAACCCTTATCTGGGACTAAGTCGCTCAGCTTTGTATAAGTGTCCTAGTTGACCAAAAAATTAGATTCTCTAGATTTTTAGAAGCATCTACAGTCTCCACCCTGGTCTATGCCAATTTTCTGGTGCACTCTTTCTATTTGGTTTCTCTACCTTGTTTTATATTGCATTCAATCTATCTTTCTTCCTATCATAGCGTGTTTTCAAACAAAGTACATTTTCTTAGTTTGGAATTAGTAATTCATCTCTTTAATCAGTTCTTTGCATCTAGGACATTCTATTTAGACATATTTCAATCATATTTGCATTAGTCTTAAGTGAACCACCTATGTTTTTGAGATATCTTTCTCCTTTTAGGTGCAAAACCCTAGAAGTGTAAGAGTCCCCTATCCAAAAAATCTACGGTTCATCACCAAATCATGAATATCATTCATCCATGTCATAGGACATGAAAAATTAATGTTTTTTGTTTCTTTTTGTAATTCTCTCTCTCCCCTAGTTTTTTGATACTTCCACAGTCCATTGTGTTGAAATGAAGGTTTAGGAAGGAACCGACTTCTTTTTAAGATCTAATATATGTCTTTTTCAAATGATTTATACCATCCTCTATTTTCTGAGATCTTTGAAAGGTGGACTACAATTATAAATCCCTATCATTTCTTATTTGCATTCATATAAGGTGGATATTTCTCATCTTATAGAATGACATAGATTATTGGTGTGTCAGAATTACATTAAGATTTTTGTTGTTTTAAGTGAAATTGTATTTATATCTGCAAATGGGTCATTGCTATTATTTTTAAAGAGATTTGCTAGAGTTTCAAATCTCGCACTCTAGCGCAGGCAATGAGGATGTTGTCAAAGGTCATGGGTTTTGGCTTTACTCCTGCCATTTGCATTTGCTTAAAATTTTCTAAGCCTTTTTTGACAAATCCATTTTGTACATATCCTTCAATCATTACATTCCATGAGATGACATCACTTGAGGCCATTTTGTCAAACAGCTCACATGCCTTGTTATGTTTCCACTTTTTCCATACATGTATACTAGGGCACTACAAATAAAAGTAAGGGAATCTCATTTTATTTATAAATTTCAACTCTTATGCTTTCATTTGGGAATACTATTTGCATGAGAACCTGACTGTAGCCACAACAAAACTCTTACAGAAGTAGAATTCATTTCCTTGAAGATAGTTATATAGCGTTGAATATTGGGTGTTGTGCAATACAGTGACTTAACAAATAGAACCTTTGAATTCATCTATCTTCAATAGGTGTGAACAATTGGAATATCTAGTTGCTTTTTTTTCCTCTTCTATTATTGCTATGATATGCTCACAAAAAGCTATCTTGTGGTAAGCTATTGATATCCTCATATAGGGTTTTAATTTTTAATTGTTTGTTATTTTTATATTCATTTTATGCTAGCCTCAATTTTAGCCTCACCATCCACAATCTTCATGAATGAAGTCATAGTTTACCAAGTACATTTTCAAATTGTATCTTTAGTACACATAACCTCCAAAATTAGTGCCTCGATGTCATGAATCGATCACCTACCAAGGTAGTAAAAATATATTTCATGACTTTCAAACAAACAATACAATCCCTTCTTAAGCTTGTAAATACAATATACGTGCATCTGCTTGTATGACAGTAACAACTACCATTAATAAATAATCTTAAGGATCTAGTTGTCATGAAATATAGAAAATGGTTGTTGAAATAAGTTTTGTGGTGCTATTTATTGTTTCAACCTTGGTTTTTCACAAGAGTTTGGTTAGTGATCGCCTATGTTAGTTGTCTTTTGTGTACATTTGTGTTTTCTATTTTTAAAATGGTTAAAGATCAACAATGTAATTGTGGGTATATTTTGTGTGATTTGGGTTTGAGTAACCCTAGTGTTTGCATAGCATAGGTTCTTGTTTTTGTGCTAAGATTTCACATAGGGCATGCCATTGGTTTTTCATGAGGATATAATTTCTATTTTCCTCAGCTAAGGCACGAGGTTTGTAAGTTATTTCTTTTTGACATTATAGGGGTTGTTTTGTGTTTGTTGTGTCATCCATTTATGAGTTAAAATGTAGATTAAAAGGTGATAAAAGATAGTCACAACAATGACTCGAATAGACAGTTATGTGAATAGTTTGAAAGGTACAAATGGAAACATTACATCTATTATTGTTTATTACATAAACAATGACGTGTCACTATTTCTAGTTCGATGCTTTAGGGAGACATATCTTTTTGAAATTGTAAATCAAAATTCTGAAATGAATATCTGGTAAATTGTATGCAAAATAATGGGGTTATTATTTGACATATTTATATCCTAAAGATTCCAGTTGTAGATAAATGTTATGTAGAGAAACTGAGTGATCCTTTGTAGTTGATTTCTTTATTATTTAGAAATGTCTAATGAAATTGTAAATGGTCATGTCAGAGAGACAATATGATCATTGCTAGTGAGGCTTTGCCAGTGGGGCATTCTATAGCGAGTGAGGCATTTCATTAAGCCAGTGAGGCATTTTTATGAGTGGTTTTTCATCCCTATGAGGATTTTACACTCATGAAAATCATTGTGTTATGGTTGTTTTGTGGATGCATTTATGATCTTTCTATTTCCTTAATTTGCATTATAGTATTTGAATTTATATGTATTGTATTATCTTTGTGTAAGCCGACATGGCTAGATTATGTAAAGGCACGACCTTGTGTTGATATACATATTGACTCATTAATGTATGTAATTCCATTTGAAAATAATGAAGTTATTTAATTATTTCCTTTTAGCACCATCTAACATTCGTCTTATACTATTTAATTATTTTGGGTATTGATTTTCTTATCGAAGGTTATTTTTAGTAAGTGATATTTTTGAACCTTACATTTTGTATCAAAGATCCCAAGTTCAACACTCGGGCCTCAAGTCTTCTATGCTTAGGTTGCATTATAGTACATATGAACTTGTTGTATTGAATAGAAAACCCTAGTTATGGGCCAAAGATTCTTTGACAAGTTGGAATCCTGGTGATTCTTAGATGGTTAGTTGGAACCGAGTAGAATTTTAGGCATAGTTCGATCATTCAAGAACTCTAGAGGTGTGAGATCCCTTCGCCTTAATCACATTTTCATAGGAATTTCTAGTAAGAGTAATGGTGACTATTTTAAGTAAGCCAAGATGGATAGTATATGGTGACAACCCATGAATGACAATATGGAAATAAAAGTGAATTAATAAGAGAAGTATATTGTGAAGAGAGATCTCTCTAATGATGTGAAAGATAAATGAGTTCAAAGATACAAGGAAAGGAGAAAAGATGAAATTTTGATAAGAGGGAGAAGGAAAATCATTTGTGAAGTAAATAAAGTGGATAATAACAGATAAATATTGGTTGAGCCTTCTCGAAGGTAGGAAACCTAAGAGGGATGTTTTAAAAGAAAGAATGTTTGTAACAGTATTAGGCTTTGGGCAAGTTGATTGTTGAGCAATGTCTTATTCTTATAGGATTTGGATCTAGTAGAATCCACAAGATCTTTCAGAAATGCAAGGTTCAGTGTCTTAAGAATCTTCATTGGTGATTCATGATAGAAGTTGATTAGATAAATATCTTGATCTATCTAAGACACAAGGCAAAGGTGATTGATGTGATGAATCATGTATGCTTGATTGTTATTAGTGAAAGTACTTATACATATGTACTATATGAGAATGATAATTGTGCAATAATGCACTTCTCATGCTCTATGGAAATGACACATTTGCATGGAAGATTGTATGCATATCATATAAAAATTGTTGCCTTAACTATACTTATATTTATACTTGAACAAGAAATTTTCACTATACTTATACTAATGTGAGTGATGCATATTTCATATTATTGTTGTCCTTGTGCGAGTGATACACTAGAGTAAGTTATTGATTCCTTTGTGCGGATAAATCACTTTAGTAATGATTACATTCATAATTTTTGTGTGAGATATACGTTTGATACTCATTGTGTTTACTAGATTGAGTAATGATCACTATAACTATACTACTATGATTTATGCATATTTCACCTATTGTGTGAGTGATGCACTTGTGCAATAGATGCACTTACCATATTTATTGTATGAAAAATTGAATGAGTAATGCTCATTATATGCAAAGAATATACCTTATTTTGTGTGAGAGAGGCACTACATGTAAGTTATGTAATTATACCTTGTGCGAGTTATGCACCAAGGATTCATGTGTTCTTATTGTTCATTCTATGCGCACTTGTGCGTGTAAGCACTATCATGATATCTGATTTGCATTTTATGTAATTGAAATATATTATTCTTGTTGAATTTGTTTCATGTGATAAGCTTCAAGCTTACCTTCTGGGATACGATGTTGAATGTGGGTTAATAGAGAAGGTGATCTTTTTTTAGATCAACCACTTTTTGTATTAATGCTTTGGCCAAAGCAATATTGTACCATTGAAATAGATGGATAATGAATGCCTAGCTAATATGTTATATGTTTCTATGCCACATCCTATATGTAATAAATATGTCCATTCTAGTGTTGAATGCATATAAGGCATCAGGAATGCATCGATAGTTTCCCTCCTACCCTTTTTAATATAGGTTTCAGGTGCCTCATGCAAGATTAGGTATTCTTTGAGTTAGGAAGAACCCCGGGGAAGTGTTGTGTTCATTGTTGGGTGGAAAAAGCACCTTAACCATGTTTTTGATTTTTGATTATTAGCTTGGGAATAATCGGTTGGTTATAGTAGCTACAAATTGAATATACATTTGAATCTTTCATAAAATGGATGTGGCATGAATTTGTACTTCTTTCTATGAAAATTAGGATTGTATTTGATCAAAAGTAGAAATTGTACATTTTGTATATTTCCTTTCCAATACAGATTAAGTTTTACTTTGTTGGTAAATTGATGTATCAATATTGAAATTTGATGAACTTATTTTGATCTTCTAATCATGAAATGATCTCTTTACAAAGACCTTATTGTAAATTTGAGTTGTTTCTATTGATGTAAATTTTGATTGCCAATAGTGATAGTAGGTAGTATGAGATGCTTGTTTTTCATCATAAGGGAAATTGTTCTAGTGTCTCATGTGAGTAAGCATGATAAAAAAAAATGAAGATGAGTGTATTATTTTATGTGAATATTTGGGATATGAATAAAATTCTATGAAGCAAAGGAATTAGCTTGCATGTTTTATTCATCGTAAAGTGTTAAACTAAGTCGATTTGATGACCAATGTTGTGCTAACAATGATTGCAAGTGAATGCATGTTAGATGAATGAATGTTTTTAGTTATGAACAAACAGGTGTGTGGAGCAGCAACACAATTGTTAGGTGGGCTGATTTTGACATTGAGGTAAAATAGAATTAAAAAGGTATGAAATTTTTATCTTTAGTTAAGTTGATCATCAAGATGATGATTCTTTAAGGGGGGAAGGATGTCATGACCTCTATTTTAAATAATTAATTTTCAATTTAATATTACTATTTTAATGATCATTGACCAAACTTTGACTCATGTGCATAATAGGAATATACTCTTAGCAAAGAGAGAGTGTCATCAAGGAGGGGATGTCTAGCCGACTGATGGCAACTTGTGGTCAAAGGAATCTACACACACTTAGAAAATCATATAGTTGCATTTGCATAATTTAGTTATGATTGTGTCTTATTTTATTTAATAAGAAAGATTATTGTTATATTTGCTTATTTAATTAAATATTAGTTAATGTTAATTTCTCTTAGAGGAAATAAAAATAGTTTTAAATCATTTATTGATTTTATTCAGAATTAGAATCAATATTTATTGTTTTAAAGATAATTGTGATGCAAGTTAATAAATCATATTTGTTAGTTAATATTAGTTTTATTTGATAAATATGAAATAAACTTAGAAAAGAAAGCAAGATTTGGAAAATAAAACAAAGAGATGAAAATAAATAGAAAAATAGAAAATAAAACTTAAATTTAGAAAATAAAACACAAAAACAAAGCAAAAATAAAAGTAGAAAAAGAAAAAAGAAAATAATAAAAGAAAAGGAACCCTCATTCTCGAGGGACACAAGGTTTGTTCACAAAACATTCAATCTAAGAAAACAAGAGTAGAGGAGAAGTTTGCAGATTTGGGCAAGGAAAGTATTAGGGAAATGAGAAGAAGAGTGGTGATTGGAAGAGATTCAATCATCAGAGAGCTTATTATATAGGTTTTCTTTTATCAAATCCTTATTGTCTGAGACTGTGTGGCTGAATGAAATTATTTTATTTGATTTAGTAATTGAATCCATTATTGTAAGTGTAGACACGTAAACTGTACCAATTGACATTGTGCATCTGATCCCGACTACTAACATCGTTTCATCTTGAATCATCCCTCAATCTAACCATTTAATCAAATTTCCTTATTTGATTAAATTCATCAATTTCCTTCCCTTAATTAAATAAATCACTTTATCTAATTAAGTCTCTCTCTTTTGTTAATTAAATCAATCAATCTGATCTAATTATACCTATTTAATTCAATAATTAATGTTATTTGATTAAATCTCTAAAGTCTATCTATTAAATAAAATAAATTAAAACCTTATTTAGTTTAATCTAACATCATCTCTTTTAATTAAATAAATCAAAATCTTTATATAATTAATCTCTTATCACATTCCTCTCATATTTGATTTAAATAAATCCACAAATCTAAGTCAAATTTGTCACGTCATCTAATCTCTCATTAAATTAATTAACTTGGATTAATCTCATTTCATGTCCCATCCTCCAGCATTTACCACTTGCACATGAAAATAGATTTAATTAATTTATTAAATCTCTATTTTCCTCAACAAGGCATCTTTTTGGAATATTCTCCAAGTTTGAATTCAAAAATCCAAGTTGACATGTACATCCCACAAGACATTTACTCCATCTTACATGTCCTTTTCCTTGAGCCAAGTGGCATTTAATGCATTTTCCCTTCCCTCTTGCAAGTCATTTCAACAAATTTTAAATTCAAAAATATGCATTTATTGGCACAATCATCAAAACTTGCACATCCTCCATCCACTCATAGGTTGACAAGTGGCATCTTGCCATTGGTTGAATGTTAGTCCCACATTGCTCAATTTTGGACATTCATCCTTCAATCTCATATATAAATAAGAGGCTTCACTCCTCATTTGATCATCCACAAATTATGCAAAGTTTACATGCTCAAATATCTATCAAATTTCATCCATCATCATTGAATCTTAGCTAGGTTATGCAGGTTTTTAGCTTGGAGCATCCACCATCCTTCATGAATCAAAGTGGATCAATTATCATCAACACATCAAGCTTGCATCATAGGAATTGGGAAAGGGCCAATTTTCACATCAAATTGGCACCAATTCCCCCATGGGATCATAAGTTTGCTAGTTTAATTAGGATTCAATCTCTTTTATTGTATTTCATTGTGTTCTTCATTGTTTTTTTCCTAATTTGAGCTATGTTAATGGATTTCATGGGGAATCCTTGTTCTTGCTTGCAATTTGTAATCTAATTTGTTTGTTCTTATTGTTTTGCAAGTGTTTGGATTGGGGTTCACACATTTGGCGCTAGAAGGAGGGAAACATGTCATTTTTAATCACTTTTCTCACAAAATTTTGTGTTTTTGTTTGTGCACAGGAAAATTCCAACGCTGGGAGCTCAGCGTCATTGTTTTATCACCGTTGACTCTCCAGCGTTGCCATATAGCACCGCTAGAAATTCAAACTGCGACGCTCTAGCCATCCCGCCTAAAAAATTGAATTTAAATTTTAAACAGCGACGCTGGGAAAAAGTGCAATGCAGTTGAGCTCATTGGTCCGGACACAGAGCGTCGCTGACTAGTAAGCGGCGCTATACAACACCGCTGGAGAATCAAACTCCGACGCATTCACGGGTTGCACTGCTGATAGGGAGTAAAAATTTGAAATTCTATTTTAAGCATGTGCATTTTGTCATATGATCAATTTATCTTATGTTTTCTTATTTTTGACCTCTGTGTTTTGCAGAATCTGACTGGTTTTCTTGCTTGTAGGCTGGATCAATTGAAAACAAAAGAAGGAGAAGCATAATGGTGGTACTTCACAAAATCAAAGTGTTTTTAAACACTTTAGTGTTTGTTTAACACTCTTAAGAAATTGTTATTCCTTTTTTTCTTAGGACACTAATTTTGCTTGGGATTTAAAAAGAATCTTTTCAATTTTTGCAAAGGCTTAAAACGAACATTAGGAATACAACTTACTAGATTTTGATTTTGGTTAACAATTGAACAAAACAACTTTCATTTTTCCTTTGGTGCTTTAAAAATAATTCATAATTACTTTGTGGATCTAAAATGAACATGTGCAACTTTGTCTTCATGAGGGCTTACTCAAATTAACTTCATTGAAAAAGGACGTATGTGCTTCTCTCGCGCTTTATAGCAATCTTGAGAATTAAAAGGCCTCTTTTGTGATTTTAGGTTGAGATAAAGCAATCACCTCCACACTTCATTTTTGGTTTAAAATTGAATAAAATCTTGTGCGAGTGTGAGTATAGCATTATTGTGTGTATTCTCTCTCTTTGTTGCAAACAAAGATTGATCAAGTTACGGATATTGTCTTTACTCACTTTTGTTATCTTAGAGGGCCTGCCTTGGGGAAAAAGTACTCACCCAAGGGAATGACTCAACTGGTAACACTCTAAAGCCAAGAGTATTTCCAACCAGGATATAAATGTGGGTATTGAAATAAATGCCAATATCATGTGGTTGGCTCCGATGAGATTGATATGAAAGGGGACTCTCGTTGTATGGGTCAATCTCCACGAACAAAAATTCCTAATTAAAACCCATGTTTTAGAATTGCCAAAATCCTTGATCTATTTGTTGGTGCAAGAACGGTCATTCTAAAGCCACCCCACACTTTTACGGTCTTTTAGTAGAAATGGAAAGCATGCCGTGGGAGTTTCATGGGTGTTGATGCTTGGCTGCCCCAATTGACGTTAATGAGCCATGGAGGGGAGCCAGTGGGGTCAAGCATCTAACCATTCGCTAAAGATAAGCATAGTTGGACTTGTCGAAGTGGGAATCCAACAAATATTGTCTTCCACATCCATAGGGTTGTACTTATCCTTGGTTACAAAATGCTTTGCTTGTTTGAAAACATCTTGAAAACAAACACTTAAACATCATCATCAAAATTTCAAACCCTTTAGGAGACAAATATAATTGACCCAATCCATATGTTATTGCTTGCCCTTGTGATTCTATCCTTAGAGGTTTCTAAACATTTGGATTACATCTCAATTTGTCTACTAAAGTTAAACAATAGGTAACCCTTGCCTTGAATTCATCAAATTTCCACCTAACATACTTTGTGGGATTTGAAGAAATTAAGACATTGGACATCTAGTTTGGAAAACTAATCAAATAAGTGTTTGTGGTAAAATAAAGTCACTAAGAAAAGATAAACAAAATGAACTCTCACATGTGTTGAAACCTCACGATTTTCAAGAAGTCAAATCCCAAAATGAAAGTCCTTGATTCAAAATCCGGAAATGTATGATCAAATTGAACCACTTCTTGGTTAATAAGGTCTATAGAAGCATTGCATGTTCTTCAATACCGAGGTTTTAGGTAAACAAAGTGTCTTTTTAGGTTCATCTTAGGATCAAAAGAAATCAAAATCTTTTTTCATCCATCCTTCAAACATCAAACCAAAAAATCATCTCATCATCACCTTTTGAGAAATCTTGAAATTATCCTTCATGCTAGGCTTTTTGGCAAAAATCAAAATCATCAAATCCTTGAGACAAAATCCTTGAAATCTTTATCAAATCATCTTTGGCTAGGTATGTGTAGATGCATCCTTTTGCATATGCTTAGTCAAAGTTATCAAACCATCTTGTTTAGCTAGCTATATGTAGATGCATCCTTCTTCATATCCTTGGTTAAATTATCATCTTATTTGAATAGGTGTGGGTAGATGCATCCTTCTCCCTACACATATTCAAATTATCATCCTTTGAGAAAATCTACCCTTAGATAATCATCCAACATCTTAGGGTCTATTTGTTCAAAATCAAAGCAAACCAAAATCAATCAATCAAGGGAAATCCAAGAAAATAAAGATCAAAATCCGAGACATATCCAAAAGTCCTAAAATTATAGTGTTCCCCTCAAGATTTATCAAAAGATAAAAACATCCACATCATCCATCTCTTGCATCATCATCATATCACCTTTTCATCCTCAAGATATCCTAAAATTTTCTCTTTTGTGCATAAAGTAAAGATCAATCCAAAGAATTAAGAGATTCATCTCCCATATTCTTGAAAATTGATCCTTGTTTTATGGTTCAAACTAGATCTCAATACAAGAAGAACATGGAAGCCGACAAAGAAACACCCGCTTCAAGTGACCTAAGCCAAACGAACGTCGAAATGAATCCAGTCAAATCAAGCAATCCTTTGACTATCTCATCATCACAAAACCCACAAGAGGAAATCCAAGGAGAAGATCTTACCTTTGGGATGTCACATGAAGAAATAAATGAAATGCTCCAAAATCCAGAAAATCATAAGATCGTCAACATAATTATTTCAGGTATTGATTTGCTTATCGAAGGTTATTTTTAGTAAGTGAGATTTTTGGACCTTACATGATTTCTATCAATTGGTAGTGTATTTAGTCAATTTAATTATTAATTGATGTTAATTAGTATTATATTTAGTATTTTAATTGATTGATATTTGAGGATTTAAGCATAAAACACAAAAATACACATCAATCATCAATTGTGCATAATAAGGCAACCATTGAGAAGGAAAAATCAGTGAAATTTATTAATAAAAGAAAGGTGTTCTAGTTACAACTTACAAATAGAGTATTACAATTTTTATTTTCAGTCACAAGACTAAAAATCTGAGTTACAATATTGCAGAGAAATGACTGAAAGAAAGAAACTTCTCCAAAAGACTTTTGTAATGATGGAAATGCATGCTTGAAGCCCTTCAATGCAAGCACATGCCTCTTTCATCTCATAAAAATTCTACAACATGGGAAATCTTCCTAGAGAAAGATGTAACGTGTATAATCCAAGGAGAGTGTTGATTGTGTCCCATATATGAAGCTCTCTCAACCTTCAACATAGTCAATAATAACCTAGCTAGAATA
>VDFB02058242.1:63722507-63770829 GCA_007258455.2 Sequoia sempervirens
AATGCAATGGTCATGATATGATGCAAATGTGATGGTTTTTAAGATGCTTAGACTAACAAATATTATTATCCTAATCATATTAAATGATTATGTAATGTATGTGATGTACTATATGCAATGATGATGATGTTCTATTTCAAAATGAATGCAATATGTGAGATGACCTTATGATGTTATGCAAGTATGTATGCAAATGAATTATTTATAATGCTTATGTACCTATTATGTATAATTATGCAATAGGTGGTAATGTTAAAATGATTATGACATGCTTATGCAAATGAATGTTACACAATGATTTATGTGATGAATGCAATATGATGCAAGAAATGGATGCATTTTTATAATATGGTGGAAATGCAATGCATATGTTCCCTATATGTTATGTTGATGCAATATGCTAATGATTTGTGGATGCAGGATCGATGACGATGATGATGGTGATGGTGATGAACTATCATAGTACTTCATTAGTATGATGAGCAAGAAGAGAATGAAAGAGAAGAAGTCATTTCAATGAGATACCAAATGATGAAAATGAAAATGATGATGGTGATGATTACTTGCCGAGGAATTAGGATTTTCAAAGGGATGATTTCCTTATGTTTGATAACACGCGTGGTACAATGCATAGGGTATAGAAAACTAGGATGGCGTTGTACCCAGTGTGATGGACTTTGACTTGAAAAACAAATAGGAGTATCGTTTTTCACACCTAGCATACGAAAACCTTGCTAGGATTCACTTTAGAAGTTTCAAACACCTCGGACCAAAACACGGAAAGGTACACCTATCAATGCAATAGTCAACAAGTTGTCCAAGATATCCTCCATACATACCTAACAAAGAAAGTATTCACAAATGTTGTATTACAAGAATGTCCAACAAGCATAGTAGACAAAAAGATAATGATCATTGTGTTGTACAGTTTTTGTACACACGCCCCGCTGAAAATAGGGACCCTCTTTCACTTTAGTTTTGGTGTCTTGGCCCTTTCATTTTGAGGTTTTATCTTATTTTGGAATGTTCTTAAATGTTTATTTTGGCTGCCTAAGAGATTCACCTAAGTTATAAATTTAAAATCTTAAGTTCTGGGTGAATTTTGGGTTTTTACCCTAGTTTGAGACTTTCCACCCCAGCCGGATTTTCTCGGATCTTGCTTGGACTTCGACTGAGCACCCTAGTTCAGAGATTTTTTAGTCTTCACGAAATTCTGTGTGGGATGGATTTTTCTAAATTTTATCTTATCATCGGGTTCCCAGTTTTTCCTATCTTGTCAGTGCATTAATGTCATATGTACGAGCTTTGAACGATGTATTTAACCAATCTCTGATGACTTTTACACCATTATGCTTATTTTTTTCCATCGATTGAACCGAGGAGTGCATTCTTGGAGTTTTCTCTTTGATTATTTGATTGGATTTGAAGCATTGACTTTGAATTGTTTGATGCAAGTGGTGATTTTTGTGCATTACTGTTGATTGTCTTCGTTGGGCGCCATTAAATTGGTATTTGTTGCCTCATTCAATTTCTGCTGCATCAAATGTTATGTATTCAATTGCCCTACTTTTCATTCGTGAATGATTAGCATTGCCTTGTAATTTTTTTAGTTTGCTTGAGGTTTAATTCTTTGCATTATTTGAACATTTTCGTGGTTAGGTTTGCATAATATTGTTTGATTTATGGTCTCCCAAGTAGTTTTTGTGATTATTTGTTTGCTTGCATTATGAGCAGTCCTGCTTGAGAAGTCATGAGTAAACCCTAGTAAGGAATTAGTGCTTGAAATACCTGAATCCTGAGATTTCCTGCACGTTAATGGTGGATCTATAGGGTTTAACTTAGGGCATCACCGTTTAACTTTAATCTACTTCCCAATTGGCCTAGAATTCTAAGAAAATCTATAGAAGGCCCATACCAAGCTTGTCTTAGGCCTAGGTTCTTGAAACTTTACGATCTATCCATCAATCTAGGCGAAATAGTGATTTAGTGTAGCAGTTTGGGTTTCGTCCTCAGTTCGGGATTTTCGATCTCAAATAGATTTTCTAGCTTTGGTAGATTTTCCCGATCTCCTTCGATTTCCCAGAATCCACATACTTTTGTAGTTTTACCTTATCTGTGGATTTCCGTCGACTCTGGATTTTCTCAGAATCCTTGGCTCCCTATTTTTTTTGAAATTTGTAAAGTGTCTCTACCTTCGCGAAAACTTGTCCCTAGCAGATTTTCCCATAATCTGATGAAATATGATGGAATTTGAAATAGCATGATGTGTTAATGGATGACCATGCATTTTATGATTATTTCATGCTATATTTAGATCTCACATGTTATATATTGATTAATAATGATCGAATTGAATTGCTAATAGGTGTTTTCTTGATTATTTCGGTTGAATCCGTCTGGCCCAGAATTCTCCAAAATTCGTTCCTAGCTTGGATTCCACGGATGGTCCTAAAACCTGAAGTTAAACATGATCATTCTATATGAGGTTTAAAATGATTTAATGATGATATTGATTAGTTAACCTTTGTTGGTGTGATCTTTATTATGTTTCCTTTGTCAAGTGCAGGTTGAATCTAGCAAGGTAACAGTTGGAAAGGCTAAGGGTGACATGGAGGGATCTTCCATATCCAAAGTAGAAAGAATAAAGATGGAAATCAAGAGTAAAATTCTAGAGAGTAAGATCACTTATGTCTAGTCAGAGTTAACTGACAATAATGTTGGCCTATGGGACTATGAGGAGTTCAAGGAAAAAATGGTAGCATAGAATCTTCCTTTGGTGGCTAAGAGGATGTTAGAATCAAGATTGTCACATGTGGCTAGTTTTCCTTCCATGGTGCAGTGTTATGAGCTAGTCCTTGAGTGTGTTGGGCACTATGACAGTGATACACAAAGAATAATTGGTCCTCAAGGGAGGATTGTGGCAAACTTGAGCCCTGTTTCCATTGCTCAGACTTTTGATATGCCAGATAGATCCCATGTGGTGGCATTCAACATGAAGGAAGCTCAAGAATACTATGAAGAATAGACTATTAAATCTCAACAACTTATCAATTCATGGGTGGAGAAGCCTAAGTCTCACTATTCCAAACTGCCTAAGTAGTTATTCAGGGAAAAGTTCAAAAAGGAGTATTATGATGCCATCACTCTTCTCAACAGGTTAGTTGGATTGAAGAATGATGGCATGTTTGAGAATTGGATGTGCCATGTGATTGTGAGAATGGAATAGGAGAAGACTAATTACCATTGGGCAGGTGTCATTAGCAGAGTGATTCATGAGCAGTTGTCCAATCTGTTGCAGACAAAAACCTTCACAATGACTTCATACTTAGTCTATGCACTTGCAAAGATTTCATCCATATAAGGGGTTGAGTACCAAGGGTGTCTTTGGATAGGATATTATCTATGAGGTCTACCCTCAGTTGCATTTGGGAAGTTTGAGTTACACGAGGGTGAATGATGCATTCACCATGCATATCACCATATTACTTCAGGGAGCAGAGCATGTGAGGATTTCAGACCAAGCTAAGGAGCTAATTAAGAAATATAGTGCTTAGTTCATTCAGCTCCCAACCTTCTCATACATCCACATTGATGGTTGTCAAAGGGCTCATACAGGCTTCCGAGGTATCCCACAGATCATATCATACTTCTAGAAGTCACTCAACAGATATGTGACTTTGATGCTATTGTCAAAAGGGAAAAACATAAGACTGGTTGTGGTGGAGACTTCCCCTTGAGGATTGGCACTATAGAGGCATGTCCTTCCATTATTTCTACCCAAGCTTTAGAGGAGGAGATAAGCACTCTTTGCTTATCTTTCCATTCCAAGAGGTCCAAATTTGATATAATAGGTGAATCCCAAAAGAGGGCCAGTAGAGAGTATAGTCACAAGGTTGATCTAGAAGACTATTGGGCCAATTGTAGTGATGAATTTGAGGTCAGGAAGAAGAATTTTTCTTGACTGCCCATTGAATCAGTCCAACTATATAATGTGAAGGCAGTGCCTGATCAGCTTGAAGATGATGGAGACCTGATTCAAGGTCATGCTTACGAGGCAGTAAAGGATCGGTCGATTGGTGATGTGGATTGGCTAGAAGAAGAGAAGACAAAACTAAAGTAGTTAATGGATCCAATTACCAAGTTCACCAAAATGTGGCTAAGGCATAAACTGTGGGAGTTGGAAAATGAAGGTGTGTAATGCACCTATGATCTGATGGGAGATTTAGATCCTCACTCCACTTCTGAAGTGTCAATTGAATAGGATCCTAAGGGAAAAGGTAAGATGGACTCCCCTTTTAAAATCAAGATAAAAGGTGTTCAAGAGGAGGAATTCCAAGAAGCAGAAAAGAAGAGAAAGCCAATTGCTAAGAAAAGGTCAAGGAATAAGAAGTTTGAACAGAAGGAAATTGAAAAGTAGTGTCCTGAGATTGATGTTCCTATGCCCAAAAGGAGAAGAGTCATAAGATTGTCACAGAAGGCAAGCTCCAAAGTAGGAGAAGAAGAAGTTACCCCACCGATGGAAAATGTAGACAACTCAGAAGAGAAGGTGCGGGTGTATACAAGGAGGTATAGGACTCCTTCTCCCAAGGATAGTGTGCCTAAATAGACCTTCCTCTAGTTATTTCTCATGAGGAGCAGCATGATGATGTTCCTTCCGCCCATGAAACTCAAAGTAAATTGGGTGAATCTGAGAAAGTTGAAGATCATCTAGACACTGAAGGGGAGGAATTTCATGAAGGTGACCTTTATAGTGTAGAGGATGAAGTTGAAAAGGTAATGTAGTCTCCCTTGGTTGCAAATGTAGAGTCACCAATTATGATTGAAGAGGTCGAATCACCTCCAAGAGAAGAAGAAGCTGAAAAGATTTCATCACTTGAGCAGAAGGAGGAACATGTTGAAGAATAGGAGAATATGGTAGATGAAATTCCTAAGAAGCAGAGTTTGAATGAGGAGGCGCCTAAAGATCAATAGGAGGAGGAGAAACAAAGAGAAGTGCAGTTGGAATCTACTGTTCCAGAGTGGTTGGACAAGGAGATAAAGAGAAAAAAAGTTGTTGTGGAAGATACTCCACCTAACTAGGATGAGTTACTGGCCAAGATTAGAAAGTACAAGGGTAAGAAGAAGGCCAAGGTCATCTCAAGGATTGAAAGAGATTAGGCGAGTAATAGAGTTGTCCACATTGCCACCCCTGCTCTAGATAAGAATAGAGATGAGGTATCTACAAAAGACTATAATGTGTAGACTTTCAATTTGGGGCCCACTTCTGTTGAGAAGGATATTGAAGATTATCAAGGTTCTAGTGTAGTTATCCTAGAGAGATTGAGGAGAGAAATTCAAACTAAGCAAGAGCTGAATAAGGAAAATGAAAAGCTCAAAAAATTCTTTGAGGATCTAATGAAACCCTTGCAATCTATCAACCCTTTGGATTCTGTTGCAAAACCCTTACCCCAAGAAACTATCACCGAGGTTGAAAGAATGAATGCCTCCACTCTTGCTACTGAAAATTGGTTGCAAGGGGTGAAAACAAAAGGAAATGATGTTATCAGTGAAATTCTTTCATTTGGAAAGGATGCTATGAGAGCCATTGATTGGTTGAAAGAGGTGTTGGCTCAGGACAAAGAAGATATAGATCTCCTACTGTAGAAAATGAAAACCATCATGGAGTACACTTGGGATAAATTAGTAAATGATAAAATTCTCCCTTCCTCCAAAGTTGTTGAACCTTGGGAGTGGTTTGAAGTGTTGTGGATCAGGAAAAATGTTTTGAAGAAGATTTACAAATAGAGGAGGCAAATTGATGATACCCTAATTGGTGTGTATTATGGATCCATTGCTTTGTTTGAGATTATGACAAGGAGAAGGAAGATTGCCCCTAAGTATTTGAGTTTAGAACAATTGAGAAAGTGGTGGCATATTGTTTATGCTCCAATTAATGATGATTCCGTTACTGAGCACCAGTTGGATAATATGGCCACCCACGTTGCTATTATTGATAAATATCTAACATATAAGGTTGAGTGGGATAAGTCAGTGAAATAGTCAAGGGAAGAAACTGCATCAATTAAGAGGCAACTCAGGCTTTTTCCTTTACCACCTATGGCCGACTTGGATGGGGTGCTTTTGAAAGTTCATGAAATGTTGGATCAGAATAAAGACAAAGGGGAAGGTAGTTAATGATGGGCTACATCGAGATTTCTGCTTCCCTATTATTTTGGCATGCATTGGTTTGAGCTTCATTGGAGATCCCAGGCCGACTTGGATGAAGTTCATGCATTTAATGCATATTTCATCTCATTTTGAATTTCTCTTGGCTGACTTGTTGTGCCTAATTATTATTGTGAAATTCTATCTAGGTCGACATGTTTTGGGGGTTCTATAAATTTGGCATTTTTCCTCATTTGTAAGGGTTAAGAAATTTTAGACATAGATAAGCAGAGAGATAGTTAGAGCGAATTAAGTAGAGCAAGAGTTAGCAAGTAGTTGTTCTCAAGCAATTATTGTAACAGAAAGCTGGAATTGTTGCTACAATGGATAATTTGATGCAAGTAATGACATTGTGATTTGGTGCCATACTTGTATTCTTCTTATCTTGCATGATTCTTGTTGTTATATCTTTAGAATTACTTTCAGGAAAATCGGTATTTAGAATTAGATTTTATTTAATGATGTTTATGGTTTGATATTTGAAGTGTTACAACAATCCCTGGTCCATACTTTTCACAACCAACTGATTGTTAGTTGCCTTACAAAGTTAGCCTAGACTAGCATTTTCACATTTATCACTAATTTGTTTATGAATTGTCAAGACTTGACATTAGAGACGTTGGGGTTATCTCTTGACGCTTGCTGACAGACATTTACCTTTCAACATTTTGGCACTAGAAGGAGGGCCTGAATAAGCAAGCTGGATCAATTTTTGAACGCTATCTCTCCTGAAAGATTTAGAAGAAGAACCAGATATGTTCTAGGAAAGGAGGAATTTCAGGAATTACCAGACCGTACTAGGTCTAGAAGGACCAACAGAAGGGGAATCATCATTATCCCAACCACCTCCGTCATCTCCATCATCCCCATCTTCATCAGGTTCATCTTCATCTAAGTATGAGGACATTCCCATTCCACAACCTTAGCCAATCATAAATTAGCCATTACCACCCCCACCTCCACCAATGGATTTCTTGGCTAATAGCCCATCTCCATTGAGTTTTTCCAATTACAATGCCATGCCCAAAAACCTTGAACACTTTTATTCAAAATTCTATGTCAATGATCCCAATAGAACTGTTGAGGAACACACCAAGATATTTCATACGGGCCTTAAGGATAGAGGGATAAACCATGAGGATGTAGCATGTAGACTCTTTCCTTATTCATTGGGGGAGGATGCATTCTATTGGTACAATCATTTACCTGCTGGGTCTATCCAACATTGGACTGAGCTAGAGACAACTTTTTTGCAGAAGTTTCAGATCCCCATCAGTTCTAATGAGCTCTATCTCCAATTCACTAATGTTAAGAGAGAGTTCAATGAGCCTACAACATCCTTTAACAATAGGTTTCGTCGTGCCTATACTATACTGTAGGCCCCTTATGCTGTTGATGAGCCTATTGCTTTAGAAGTCTATTATGAGGGACTTGATAGTCTGACAACTACCTTTATGAAGTGGAGCAATAACCCTCCTGCTAGTCTACTTGATGCAAATGTAGAGGTTGTGAAGGTTAGCATTGCTTTAAGGAAACATCTTTCTAGGCCTTTACCCTCATTAGGACCCGTTACTCACCTTAGACAAGTTCTGGATCTCAACCAGGCTCTTGCAAACCATACTCCTATTATGAATCTGGTACCTCAGTTGCCTCTGGTTGCTCACCCAAGACCGCCTGTGAGAAAAGTTTTACCCACAATTAGTTACCCTCAAAAAATGTGAATCAACCTCTACACATACAGCCTCAAGCTAGCTATCCCCCATACATGCAGAATTCTGAAGTTTTGAACTAATCACTGAATGCCAATGTTGTAGTAGGATATTCCCAGAATAATGCGAATCAACCTCCATATAGTAATCCTGACAAGGAGAGACTGGATGAATTGTATGAACAAGTAAAAAAGTTGAATATGGAGGTAACTTACTTGAGGAACTAGAACAGTCAGTTGCAAGCTGCTCAAAGAAATATGCAGTCCAATCAGATCAGAGAAAATCCACAAGGACAACACTTTGATAGAGGGCAGCGTCATGAAAGAGGATATAACCAGGACAAAGGTTACAATAATGAAATAGGGTAAACAATGATTGAGGATTTAATAATGACAAAGGGTATAATAATGATAGAAGACAAAACTATGATAAAGGACAATCCTTAGGCCAGAACTTTGTAGAGGGCAAGGCGGTGGACAAGGGTTCAATAGGAGGCAACCCTTAGGATAGAATAGGACTTGGAACACAGGGACCAACAATGGAGGAGTCCCCACCCCATTGGATCAACTAGTTAATCAACCTATCAATCAGTCTATCAATCAACCAGTTAATCAAGAGAAGCCTCCTAGCGGTGTAGATCTAGCTGAGGTTGCTTTATCAGGATGGTGTAGGCTCCATAAAATGAGTCAATATTTTGAGTTAGATTTTCAAGAATTCCAAACAGTAGCCTTAATCTTTCAGTACGAAATGGAGAACAATGCAAACAATCAGTAAATAGTGCCGTCTACTCCTTATGATTCACCGGTGTTGGTACTGAATCATTTCCACAAAGTAAAGAGAATGTACTTGAAGAGGAACCTGACCAGTTGGAAGAAGAGGTAGACTAGGTATGCAATGGGGATGAAATGACACAATTATTTGATGAGAATCCAGTGAATGAGAAAATGTTCCGAGAGATGAAGAAGGAAACTTGTTGAAGAGTACAAACCTTCGGAGCCGGTCAGAAGTATGTTAAAGGAATTTCCACATGAGAGTCCACGGTGGAAGTCCCTTACTTCCCCATCCAAAACAATTTCAACATGCCTCTAGATCTAATGCTAACACTAATCCGTCCACTTTCCCAGGGATATTTGTTGATCTACTAATGCAAACAAGGAAATAATTATGTTGTTGGAGTTATTGAGAGTTCCAACCATTAGGAATGCAGTTTTAGGATCTTATAATGCAAATCCCATGTCACAAGATAAATCAGTTAGCGAAAGTGTCAATAGAGCATCTAGTTCTCAATCAGTAGGAAGACAAAATTAGACTCATAATCAAGTCCATATGCCCCCTAGAGATACTGGGAAAGAGAAGGAAAAATTTCAAGTTGCTCAAGTAGATACTCCCTTAACTCTCTTTCAAGGGAAAATAGATACACCTCCATTCCTGATTTATGTTCGCATATTTGGTAAGAATTTGCATAATTGTTTACTGGATTTTGGTGCTTCAACCAATGTTATGCCTTTCGGTGTCTGTAGAGCCATGGGTATTACTCCTGCTGACTCACAAAAGAAAGGATACAATTAGATAGGACTGAAGTCAATGTTGTCAGAGACCAAATATGATGATTCATGTCTGAGGTTGCTTCTTATCCTAGAATTCAACAGGTTATCAACATACAGGTGGCTGACATCCTTGATGCTTATGGCTTAATCTTGGGAAGAGACTTCACTAGGGCCTTGAATGGATGTCTCCACTGATCATTCTCACATGTGGCTTCCCTAGAAGGGAGTGCCAAACCAGATTAGAATTGAAATAGAACCCTGAATGAAATACATGATTACATATTATCATAATACCTCCAACGAAATTCTGATATCAGAAGTAAGTATGGGTAATTATGTGCTTGCAACTCCTTTTGAGGAGTCAGATGTGGAGGAGGTCCTCATGTTGCATACAATGTCCTATTGGTCTACAAAGAAAAATCAATGATAAACCAAGTGGAACTGTGATAGGGGAATATAATCATTAAAAGATGAGCAACAAACTAAAGAGAGTGCAAATAACAACTAAAAACACCCTAGACTTCAAGATTGGGCAAATGATGAACTTAACAACATAAAAATGGAACCTTTTACCTTGTAGAGTTGTTCTTTGGTTGGCCCTTCAATTGTAGATAAGATGTATGCTCCTTGATGGCAAGTAGATGCAAGATGTGAAGTGTGAGATGCAAGATAGTTGGAAAAAATGAATGCAAATGGCTAAGTGTAGATTGAGAAACAAAATTGCAAGAGTTTGGCTAGCAAAATGATCTCTCCCCAAATGAGAGAAAAGAGAGGGTATTTATAGAGATTTTGAAAATCTCTAGGGAAATGGATGGCCAAGATTGAGCCACCAATGATCAAGATGTAGGGCCAAGGTAAGTTGAGAACTCACAAGCCCTCACATCTTGACATGTGGCATGTGATATAGCCCTAAAAGGTGAAGTGGACATGAGGTGGAATGATAGTACATGACATGGAGGGGGTACAAAGTACCTTGGGATTGGACAAGATCTCCTCATAAAGGAGGTACTTGTCCCCATGTGGGTGAGAGGACATGTGAGGAATTAAAAATTCCTTAAATATCCTCATGGAGAGAGGGGAAAGAATAAAAAATAAAGAGAGGACATGTGGGAAGAAGTGAAGGAATTAAAAATTTCTTTTGAGTGCATTGGAGGATTAAAGAGTGAATTAAAAATTCACATGGGGAAGTGGAGTGCCTTGCCCAAAAGGAGAAAACCTTTAATAAGGTTGACTAAGGACACATGCCATAAATGGGAAGAGGATTAGGTTGGTCTAACCATATGATTAAGGTTGTGCAAGTACTTAATTAGATGGACTAATGACTTATTAGAAGCAAGTGAGAGATTATGGAGGATGTGACCCTAATGATGATTAGGGGTGTGCATATGCTAACCATAGTTAATTAGAAGAAGATGAAGGAGTTAAGATGGATTAGAGACCAACTTGCAAAAGTTGGAGGATGTGACAATGAGAGAGAAAAAGAGGAATTAAAAAATGAATTTAAATTCCAAAAAGGTAATATAACTAAAGTAAATAAAATGGTGTATTTATTTAATTTAGAGGAGAAAGAGGGGTAAAGTATTTATTAAATTAAATACTTTATGAACCCTATGTAAGATGCAAGGTATTAATTAAATAAATGATTTAATTAATATTAACAAAGGGGATAAGCAACTGGATGAATAAGGAGACGTCTTTGATTATATGGAAGTGGTCAAATTAGATGTCTACATTTTTCCCCTCTTCAAAATACTATTAGGATGATAGGGTTTCGAAAAAAAATAGAATGCAGATGACTCTAAAGAGGAAGAGATCAGAAAAGAGATGCCCCAACATGGGGGGAGTGTGGAGAGGATGCCCCAGACGGAGGGAATGTGGAGAGGATGCCCCAGTCTAGTGAAGGTAGGCTTAAAGTGATGGGTTACGAGAGAATGGTAGGGTATGCCCCTTCGAGAAGGCAGATGGGGGAGGAAAAAGGGGTCCCGGTCAACTTCTCGAAAGTAAGGAGTGGTATATTTTGTTGGAAAGAGTACGAAAAAATGAGAAGAATGGTGTTTGAACGGAGTCAATCGGGTAAACAGTGTCCGAATGCAGGCCCCGGGAAGAAAGAGGCTAGATGAATTAGTTGGAAGAATTTGTGGTAAATAAAAAGAAAAAAAGACCTTTTATTTGAAAAGGGAAAATAAGAGGGAAAAAGGTAATAAGAGGTAATTGGAGAATTACCTTTTCTCATTGTGACAGCTGGCAAGTGTGGAGAAGGAGAAGAGGAAGAAAAGGAGGCGAGAGAGATCGGGGACGATGCCGGAGTACGATAGTGACATCATTCATCAAGCGGACGAGAGACAGATATTCTTCACCCACCGTGCCGTACCACACCAGGTTAGCCCAAAACTTAACTTTTTGATTTTGAGTCATTTATGTAAGTGTTTTGGAAAAACAAAAACGTGGGTTTTGTCCAGGAGGGTGGGAAAAAAAGTGGGTAGGAGGTGGATATTTAATATTTTTTACTGTTTGGAATCTATGGGGCAATTAGGTGGTTGCCCACATGGGCGGGTCCGCCACTACGGGGGCGGGTCCACCGCCGCGGAGGCAGGTCTGCCACCCGGGGTGGGACCGCCGACATTTGGGGGGGTTGTAAAAAAAGTATGGATGGGAAACCCGAGAATGACGAGGGGGAATTTTCGAAAATGATAAAATGAATTGTGTACATGCAGAAAATGGGAATTTTGCGGATGCGAGAGAGATGATCAGAGGTGTTGAGGAGATGCATAGCGAGGATGAACGGGGAGGATCGCCAGAGACTAGCAGAGGCAGGACTACTTCAGATGATGGCATATCTGACGGTCAAGGCCCACGGGGCCATGTTGACAGCATTGATAGAGCGGTGGGATTCGATGACGTTGACCTTTCACCTACCGACAGGGGAGATGACGGTGACACTGGAGGATGTATGGCGGATCTTGAGGCTCTCGATTAGCGAGTGTTGGTCAGAAGGGGAGACACTGGATGAGTCTCTATAGGTAGTGTTTGGGGATGATGAGCTACCAGTGCAGCTGGATGTAGACAGGTTACTGTCATGCAGGGTACCGGTACTATCACTGTACCTGATAGGGTTGATTAGTGGTATACTTCTGCCGGACTGGAGTGGTCAGTTTCTTCACATGAGGATGGTCGAGGTGATTTGTCACATCATCGAGGGCCGAGAGGGATAGTTCACGTGGGGGACTTGGATGTTAGCACAGTTGTATCAAGACATGCATGCGATTTGTTACCGGCAGCAGTTGAGTGTGACACACGTCACACTACTATAGGTGTGGGCCTGGGAGCATATCCGCATGACCAGGTTGATTATAGTGAGAGTTGGTAAGCATGATGATAGGGAGGCCGTAGCGTGGTAGTGGGGAGCAGAGGCAGGGGCTATAATGCGGTACCGAGAGATGCATGAGGTAGACATGTGGAGGAGACAGTTTAATGAGGTGCGGGCAGTGGATATAGTGTGGAGGCTATACATGATGCAGCGATTCAGGGGGTGGTCGAGGGAGGAGGAGTTTTTATAGAGGTTACTTCTTTACGCGATGTTACATGATTGGGAGCAGGCCACGAGTAGTGGAGTTGCATCGACCAGATTGGGTGACGAGGCAGTTTGGAGTGAGATAGGATATTCTGGCAGGCCGAGTGACAACGAATGGCCGAGCGCCGTGGGGGGAAGGTGGAAGGAATGGATGGAAACAGCGACATCCCACCGACGGGGATTACAACTGCTGGTGCCGACCAAGGAGGAACCAGGATTTGGGTCGAGGATGAGAGGCGACAGGGGCATCGAGTCTCAAGAAAGACCCAAGAGGACGAGGAGGATCTAGAGGGGCAATGTGGAGCCAAAAGTGGATAGGGAGGTCAGAGGGAGGAGATGACAAAGGGAGGGCCTGGGAGGAGATGGAGCAGAAAGGGAATGCGGGGGCTGGAGGTGGAGGATGAGGTGGTGAGGGAGGGGCCGGAGGAAGGAAGAAGGAATGGAGGGGGAGGGGGGATAGGAGGAAGGACAAGAGGCGACCTGAGTCTAAGAGGAGACAAGAATGAAGACCCAGGAGGGTAGGGGGATAGGAGATATCTGAGGGGCAAGGGACAGACAGAGCTAGAGGAGGATAGCCGCAGCAGGGAGCCCCTAGGGTGATAGAGGTGGATGAGATGGAGCTATCAGCAGAGATTGAGGGGTACCATCTGCAAGAGATGGAGGTCGATGGATAATGAGTGGGGGACATAAAGACAATGGAAGGAGGGATCTGGGGTATGGAGGATGGAGATCAGTGGAAAGGTGGATGGAGGTGGATCGGGAGGGGCGTGGATGAGCAGGGTCTGATGAAACCGGAATGGAATGGATGAAAGAGAGATGGATGGCCGCGGATCCGCGAGGTGCAAGAAACGATGACGCAGATGGACGGATCTATTCGGTGGGGAGATAGCAAACACAAACGTCATCAACAGGGGATAGGGCAGCGGATTTGAGAGAGTGCGCAGAGGGCCAGGATGACAGGGACAGGGCGCATAGCGGATAAGCAGAGAGAAACGTGACACGCACCACGTGGAGGTGCTGGATGTGCGAGAGGGATGTGTCAATGCGGCCGGTCCAGGCAGCCAACAAAGATGCAGGTAACGGCGACGGCAGGCAATAACATCCGACAAATGATACCGCGTTAACGAGCCATGCATGAGAGCCGGATGGCTGAGCTGGAGATCAGGCCCTGCAAAGACAGAGATGCGCGAGCGGCCGTGATCGCAGTCGCATTGCAGGGAGAGGGATGCCAGAAGGCGGATGCAGACACTACAGAGCGAGAGGGATGCAACACGGACTCAGTTGCAGAGGGGGCTGGTTGAGGGGGGAGGGCCAGGGGTAGATGCAACACGGACTCAGTTGCAGAGGGGGCTGGTTGAGGGGGGAGGGCCAGGGGTAGATGTTTAGGAGCTACACACGCAGTTACAGGCATTGTAGGTGGAGAGGGACATAGGCACAGAGTAGATACAACAGTTGATATTAGCTCAGGAGGCCTAGGTACAGGAGCGGCGGGCTATCAGTTCAGATCGAGATCGGTATAGGCATGAGCGGAATGCCGCGAGACAGATAGTTGGGCAGAGGGATGAGTTCATGCAGCAGGCGAGCTATTGGAGGGGTGTATATGAGCAGGCCGTTCCGGATCCAGCGCAGTGCACGGCGCGCTACGTCAGTCAGGCCCCATAGCCACCAGGGTCGTCCCAGTCATTAGGGACACGCACCAGGGGATTTAGCGACTATCGGCGGGCTCCGTCTCCATATGGCGGTTACCAGGGGACTCCTACCCATGAGTACCAGGGGACTCCCACCCATGAGTATCGGGGGATTCCAGTGCACAGAGGGCCAGTACCTGATTCTCCGCAGAGATCAGATGTGGGTAGCTCACAGTAGAGTGGGCAGATGCAGGGCATTAATTGTTTTTTGGCAGATATAGGATAGATATTTTGTTCATGTTGCCAGAGATTAGAGGTGATCGAAATCTCTGGATTTTGTATCTTATTTGGTGATATATGATGGAAATGCATTGTATTATGATATGATATTTATTATTTTGATTATGCGAGGGCCTTTATTGACACTAGGCATGATGTTTCTTGTATGCGGCTATATGGGATGATTTATAATGTGGTTTCATATATATACACATGTTTATATTGATGGATGATTTATGCTTTATGATTATGAGTTATGGATGTATATGTTCATGATTATATATGTTTTTATGGTTATGATTTATGGATGTATATGTATGTCATTATGATTATGATGATGGATGCACATTTGTTTACGTAAATGGATAATTATGTATGCTTTATGATTTATGATTTATGGATGCACATGTTCATGTGGATGAGTGATTATGTAAATTCTTTTATGATTTATGATTTATGATTTATAGATGCACATGTTCATGTGGATGAGTGATTATGTAAATGCTTTTATGATTTATGATTTATGGATGCACATGTTCATGTGGATGAGTGATTATGTAAATGCTTTTATGATTTATGATTTATAGATGCACATGTTCATGTGGAATATGAATGAAAGGTAAATGTTTATAATATACCTAAGTGTCAATAAAGACCGTCATGAGAATGTGGATAGGTGATAGGCGTATGGAGGAGTGCATTTACAAAAAAAAAACCATTAATATCCTGAGAGGAAGAGGACTCAAGAGGAAAGAGAAAGAGAGTACTTGCACAACCGAAATCACAAGTCATAGTGATGGTCATGATGGAAATGAAGGGTGCATGCGAAGTGATGAAAATGTAGTTAAAATACGATTTTTCCATTTTTGGAGCATTGATTTTTACTATAGTGTTGGATATCAAGTACCTTGATATGGAAGATCAAGGCGAATGAGTATTCTACACATGAAACAAACACAACAAACAAGAAGGTTATCCTCAACACCCTGAAGTCGCAATGACCTCGGTCGGGCCTGGTGTTGAGATAACCACAAACACACAAAGTTGTCCCATTGTAACACAAGACCTTAGAGATCTTGGTGGGTCTTACGAGGGATAACTGATAAGACAACAGTCAAAACAAACAATCAGGGTATGCCCCTATGTCAGCAAGTCAAGGTACACCATGGTATGGTGGATCAAGGCGACCTTGATAGGTGATGGTAAGGAACCCAAATGATAAACAAAATTCAAAAGCATTAAGAGATCACAATCAAGACTGCAGGTCCTTTGCCATAGGATCAAGGTGATGGATGGGATTGACGAGGTCTGTTAGGAAGGATTCATCCTGTTGAGACAAAAAATGGATGCTAAACTATAATGACCCAGTTGACGCGGGACGTTATTCATGGACTAGATCTTGTAACATGAGGGAATTTTGTTTATTAAGAACCGGTTAGATGTGGGCATAACTTGATAACGAAGCACAAAAGACCGACACAACCTACAAACCTAGGGGTTCGGGGGCCGATCATAGATTAGCCTTGCCTATGTGAAAGCGCAGAGCCCTCGTAGTTCCAGAAAAGACCATGGATAAAGTGAAAAGAAGACAATGGTGACCGATGATGATGGACAAATACCCCGGGGGTGAATCAAATGATCCACCTTGCCTACGTGACAGCACAGGGGCAACGTAGTTCGACCTGTGATGTGAGAGGATAAGAGCTAGATGGTGACTGGCACAATGGATGATCCTACATGATGACACAGACTGATCGACAAAGGGAATGAACGATGTAAGCTCAAAGTGGGATACTAAAAAGCTCAGGATGGGGGATAGGCTAGATGGGTCGTCCAATGCTCAATCAATATATACCAAGCGGCCTAGGATGAGATGGGTGAGGACAATAGTGCGGATGAAAGCATAAAATAACTAGGATGTCAGGTAGATAATGATTAAGCCCTCTATGGATGACGCCTGTTACCAGGTTTTCACCATCCATACTTATCTAAGGTGCCACCAAGAGGTGGTTTTCACCACAGGACGAACTTATATCTCTTTACTATTTTTGATTTATTTATTTATTTTTTTTGATTTTTTTTTTGATTTTTTTGATTTTTTTGATTTTTTGACTAGGTGGGGTTACCGAGCGGATTTAGGTGTAGAACTTCTTCAAATGCATGATATTGATGGGTTCATCGAGGGGTTCTCCTTCAAGAGTAGTCAACCTGTATGCCACAGATCCATATTTAGCGGCTATGATATAGGGTCCCAACCAATTTGCTTCAAATTTTCCTTTCTTGTCTCGGTCTTGTTGAGTGCGCTGGTTCTCTTTAAGAACAAGCTCGCCAACCTGGAATTGTCGATGATGAACCTTCTTATTGTAATTACGTTTGAGGTGATTTTGGTATGCTTGCAGATGATCATATGTTTTTATTCTTCGTTCATCCAGTAATTCTAGCTGTGCAAGCCATACAACACGAGCATCTTCTTCGCTGATAAGATTCTTCAGAGAAATCCTCAGTGATGGAAGCTCAACTTCAATTGGCAAGACGACTTCAGCACCATATACTAAAGAATAAGGGGTGGCGCCTGTCGGGGTGCGGATGGATGTGCGATATGCCCAGAGGGTAGGATGAATATGGAGGTGCCAATCTCATATAGTGTTATTGACAACCTTCTTGAGGATACAGATAAGGGTCTTGTTGGTTGCTTCTGCCTGACCATTACCCTAGGGGTAATAAGGCGTTGACCAACGGTGCTAGATATGAAAGGTGTCGCAGAGGTGTTTCATGGCTTGGTTTTTGAAGGGTTTTCCGTTATTAGAGAGGATGGTGGACGAGATACCATATCTGTACAGAATATGGTAGACGATGAATTTGGAGATCTGAGTACCGGTGATCTGTGAAAGGGACATTGCTTCCACCCACTTGGTGAAGTACTCAGTGGCGGTAATTATGAATGTATGGCCATCGGATGACGGTGGGTAAATCTTGCCAATCAAGTCGAAACCCCATTGAGAAAATGACCATGGTGCTAGGAGGGGCTGAAGATCTTGTGCTGGTGCGTGAATCAAATCTGCATGTTGTTGGCATGGAAGACACTTCTTCACAAATTCACAAGCATCGTGTTCCAATGTAGGCCAATAATATCCAGCTCGTAGGATCCTTTTGGCTAGAGCCATACCATTTGAATGAGCTCCACAAACACCACCATGTACTTCTGTTAGTGTAGCATGGGCTTTGGTCTCATTCAGACATCTAAGGAGGATTCCATCATACCCGCGACGATAAAGCGTATCACCAACAATAATGTATCGAGAAGAATGATGGATGAAGGATTTGTGTTGATTGCGTGTAAGATCTGAGGGTATAATATTATCATGGAGGTAGGTGTAGATGTCCTGGTACCATGGGGAAGTGGGACCCACAATGTCGCACACCATGTCAGTCTCTGGGATATCATACACTGGGATTAAAAGTTGTTCCACAAGGAACTCACATTCTGTTCAGTCTTTAGGCATGTTAATCAGGGAACCAATAGTGGCCATTGCATCAGCTGCTTTATTTCGTACCCTAGGAATTTGTTCAAATTGTATAGAGGTGAAATATTTCTTGAAATCATCCACCATGCGCTTGTAGGGTAATAGCTTATCATATTTGGTTAGGAACTCATCATTAACCTATCTAATGACTAGAAAAGAATCACCAAATACTTTCAAATGAGTTATGTGCCACTGCTTTGCAATTTTGAGGCTGGTGAGGAGAGCTTCGTACTTTGCCATATTGTTGGTACATAAGAATGCTATCCTGAATGATTTTGGAATGTATTCACCTTGAGGGGTAACTAATAAAATTCCTGCGCCTGATCCATTATGCATGTATGAGCCATCAAAATATAATGTCCAAGCTGGTGCTTCTATGACTATGTAGACTTCTTCGTCTGGAAATTCAGTGTCCAGAGGGTAAACATCTACTAATGGTGCCTCAGCCAATTGATCAAATATGACCTGTCCCTTTATGGCTTTTCATTCCACATACTCTATGTCGAATTCACTTAGGAGCATAACCCACTTGGCCATGTGGCCAGTTAGAGTGGTTCTAGATAACAAATACTTCAATGGATCGATTTTGGCAATTAATTTAACTGGATGGCTGAGCATGTAATGTCAGAATTTCTGTGTTGAAGACGAGTGCAAGGCAGGCTTTTTCCATGGGGGAGTAGTTGAATTCGTAGCCGACCAATGTCCCATTGATGTAGTAGATCGCTCTCTCTTTCGATGATTCATCATGTTGTGCCAACAATGCTCCTAGCGCGACTGAAGTGGTAGAGATGTAAAGCAGGAGGGATTTTCCTGGAATAGGTGGCATCAAGATCGGTGGATGAGCTAAATATTCCTTAATTTTATCGAAACCCATTTGACACTACTGGTTCCATCGGAAGGTGGAATCTTTCTTTAGAAGATGAGTGAATGGCTGACACTTATCTGCTAGCTGGGCTATGAACTAAAGGATGGACTGCATCTTCCCCTGGAGGCTTCTTAACTGTTTCAGATTGCGCGGAGGTGGCATGTCCAGGATAGCCTTTACCTTGGCAGGATCAACCTCAATGCCCTTGCGAGAGACTATGAAACCCAACAACTTTCCTGACGTGACCCCAAAGACACTTTTTTGGATTTAGCAGCAACTTGTAATGCTCTAACCGCTCAAATATCTTTTTCAGGATGGTAGGATGTTCTGCTCGTGTTCTGGATTTCCCTAATAGGTCATCGACATAATCCTCCATGATGATATGTATGAGGTCATGGAAGATGACCATCATTGCCCTCTAATATGTTGCCCCCGCATTTTTGAGACCAAAGGGCATAACATTGTAACAGAAAGTGCTCCAAGGTGTTGTGAAGGCGGTCTTGTGTTGGTCCTCAGGTGCGATTTGAATCTGATTATAACCAGAGAAGCCATCCATAAGGGATAACATATCATGTCCTGCTGTCAGGTCGACCAACATGTCAATGTTAGGCAGAGGGAAGTCGTCTTTTGGGCAGGCTTTGTTAAGATCCCTAAAGTCTGTGCAGACCCAAATGTCTCCATTTGGTTTGGCAACTGGTACTATATTGGAGATCCACTCAGAGTAGTCAATCGGTCTGATAAAACCCGCCTCTAGTAACTTCTCCAATTCCTTCTTGACTAATAATGCGACCTGCGGATGCATCTTGCGGAGCTTCTGTTTGACAGGCTTGGCGTTTGGGCAAACGTCTAAATGATGAACAACTAAGGCAGGGTCTAAGCCTGGCATGTCTGAGTATGACCAAGCAAAGTTAATGATTCCCTCTTGGAGTAGCTGCACGATGACTGGATACTCTTGCTCTGAGAGTGAGTTAGCTACATAGGTGATTTTAGGATTTTTAGCAGTACCCAGATTAACTTCTTGAGTCTCTTCAATTAGAATAGATGATCGGGCAGATAACTGAGTTCCCACAAGGGGAAGATGAACATCTCCATTTTACAGTGCCTCTTCGAGATTTTCGCCATCAGATGCGTCCTTTATTTTTACTTTTTCAAGGTTAGGAAGTGCCTCAGAGAGGTTTTCACTAGATGACTGCTTTTTACTTTGCTTATTCTTATTTTTGCGACTGGAGTGTTCATCCTCCCCCAATCCAATAAGGTTGACATATGTATCCACAAACATACTGACAGGTGTGCTATTATGTAGGTCCCAATCAATAAGTTCAGGGTGACAAAGGGATAGGCTAATAGTGCAGACGGATAGGCATTCAAACATGGATAATAGGTCGGTGTGATCGACGTCATCATACGCATGTATGATGGATTCCTCCTCGTGTATGTCTTCCAATGAGCCATTGTCCACGGTGACACTATTGGAAGTATTAGATGATGTTTTAGGGCCTTTCTGCTTTCTGTCATACCCAATGCCTATGTTTTTTGGTAGCTTTGACGTATCAATGGGTTGCAACCGCCCTTGTTCTTCTTTACCTAGGACCCTACCTTGATAGTTATGTTTTTCCATGAACTTTGTTGGCCAGGGGTACTTTTCTTGAAAATATTCCTTTAGAGGAGTTTCTGGCTGGGGTTCTTCTCGGTAGACCCATTGGCTTATGTCCTCTTCTGGTGCATCTATCTTGACACTTGGGGATCTGAAAGTGGTGGTAGGGATGTTTTTAGCACTGAAGGTGACAGTCTTATCTTCCTTTGGAGTAGCATGTGAAGGTTGACCATACTCGTGTGGTGATGGTGGCATGGTTGCTACATTAAGAGCAGTATGCATTTCGTATTCACCACACCCTTTGTCAATGATCTGGACTTTGGTGACTGTAGGATTAGTGGTGGAAGATGGAGGGGTTATCGCGATGGAGGGTGGATTAGCGGATGATGACTTGGATGTCCCCATTTCAACCTCGGGACAATAATGTAAATGGGGAAATGACGCTTCTAAAGCACGGCAATATTCAAATGGTTGGGGATCAGCATAGATGGTGACTTCTTATCCGTTGACTGGGAATTTTAGGCACTGATGGTATGTGGAGGGGATGGCTTGCATAGCATGGAGCCATGGATGGCCAAGGAGGAGATTATATGGCAATTCTAGAAGATCAAGGACATGACAGGTAATGTACTGAACCACAGGTCCCACTTGGATAGGAAGACTGATAATCACTTCTGAATTCCTTTCTACATTATCATAGGCCTTGATCGTGATGATCTAATTACTTAAATCCGCTTGAGTATACCCCACCTGTTTTATGAATTTTAGAGTACACAAGTTGAGGGCAGAGCCATTATCTACCAAGACTCTTTTTATTTTATGACGAGTAACCACGACTTCGATATGTAAGCAGCGATTATGATTGACATTGATGCTTGGCATATCGTTTTAGCTGAAGTGCAGTTGATGAGATAAAGCTAGGTGTCCTACCAAAGCTTGGAATTGTGTAGGATCAATGTCATTAGGTACATGGGTTTCCTATAGGGCTCTGTTGAGGATTTCTTGATGCACAGGGGAAGACTTAAGTAAATCCAAAATGGAGATATGTGTAGGGGTCTTTCCTAAGTGATCAAGGATGTTGTACTGAGAGCTTACATGAGTTGATTGGGCGAGTGTGGGGGCTGCAAGGATAGTGATGCGGGCTCATCGTGTAGTAATAGCACACTAAGGGTCTTTGGCTTTGACATGTATCATGGATACATGAGGTTCTACCTGCTCAATGTAATGAATAATACCCTCGTAATTGAGGGGTACATTCTTATAACTCACATTATTTGTGTTGTTGTTTTGAGGATTACTGTTGGAGGTGCTCAGGCCTTGATTATGGTTTGGAAAGATGTTTTGATATATCTGTAATTGAGCATTGGATGACGAAGCGTGACTGGGGTCAACCTTGATATCACCTCGATCTATGAGATCTTGGACGTAGTTTTTCAGATCCTGACACTTATTCAAAGAGTGTCCTTTGATTTTATGGAACTCACAATATTCATTTTCCCTAAACCATGCGGGCTTAGGTTTGGATTCATCGAGTGACTTGGTTGGTATGTGATCAGATAGTTGATCTGTAACAACTTATTGAAGACGGTGCTCATAGGTTCTCCTAATTGAGCATACTGGCGTTTAGTGTTCCCTTGGTTATTCTGATTGGACTGGTTGGGAGGACGGGGTGCCCCCTGCAGTATATATATGGCGTTAGGTATGGGTTGTTGCTATCTCTGGGATGTGTTAGCCACATGGACATGTTTAGTATCAGTAACACCATCATTTACTGCATTTTTTATCTTGTTCCAAAAACGTGGCTTGTCATTGAATGACTTTTCTTTATCTTGATTATATATTTTGATGTGCCCCTTGGCAACAAGGGCATGCTCAAGGATGGGTCCCTTCTCTACTATCTCCACGAAAGTGGTGACACAATGTAATCTAAAGTTATGAGCCATGTCAGGATGAGAGTTCTCCACGAAGAGGGTGACCATGTCCTTTTCTTTCAAAGGGGTTTTCATTCGACTTGCTAGCAAACGCCACCTTTGGAGGTAGTTAGTAAAGGTTTCCCCTTCAAGTTGTTTCTCTTTGAGGAGATCCAAGGTATCGGTGTCCTCCAAATTGAAGGACAAGTAGGAGACAAACTTTTCTGACAGGTCTGCAAAAGATTTTATGGATCCATTTTCGAGGGTCATGAACCACCCTAGGGCGTTGCTTGCCAGACTCCGTGGGAATAGGCGCAAGAGATAGTTGTCATTGTGGATAACTTCTTGACACTGGGAGTAAAAATCCTGCAAGTGGGCCTTAGGATCTTTGTTCCCCCTATATTTGTCAAACTTTTGCATCTCAAAATGTTTAGGGAAGGGAATCAATGAGATGGAGGGATCAAATGGATATGGGCATATATCTTCGAACTTGAATGATTGTTTGCCAGTACCTGCCTGAAGATCTTTCAAAGCGGCTTTGATTTCTAGTATGTCTGCACTGGCCAGTGTGTTGGATGGGTATTGATGGTAGGGAAATTGTGGATTTTGAGATGATGCCTGGAGATGGGTGTATGGATAATGAGGAGGTAGTATCCCCTACTGATGCACCAAGGGACCTTGTTGATAAAGAGGTTGTTGTTGCGAGGTGGAATATGGATTGGTTGGGTAGTTATGGGTGGCGTACTGTTGGGGAGTATGGAGAAGGTGTTGTTGATTGGTTTGTGGATATTGGGGGTGCTGATGTGACTATTGCGAGGCCACATAAGATGGTTGTTGTTGATATTGTTGTTGGTTATAATAATTGTAATGATGGGGTGGTTGTTGGTGCATTGTTGGCGGCTGTGTTGGGTGAGATGGGATGTTATGTGGTGGTTGTGCTTGTGGGCGTAAGATGGATGCAAGGAATGGAAATATAGTTGGGGCTGAAGGCTGAGGTTGATATCCTTGCGATTGATGTGGTGGTGGTTGTGTTGAAAATAAATGATTGACCAATGGTTGTTGTTGAGGTCGAGGTGCGGTTGAGATATTTTGCGAGGGGGGTTGTTGAGCACTAGTGGGAGCATAGGATTGGGATGTATTTTGTGGAGGGATGTTGGATTGGGGAGGTTGTTGGGGTATGAATGATGATGGTGGAGGATTTGTAGCCCTAGGAGGTGGAGGCAATGTAGCGAAAGGGCTACCCCCAATGTTGACAGGAGGCGGATTCGAGGGGGGTGGTGTCGGTAGCATTAGTGGTTGCGGTTGTGGGACGTTTTGTGGCATGCCAAGGGCAAAAGGATCATTGGGATAAGTGGTTTGGGGTGTCCCTGTGACCGAGATGGTGGGATGTGTGGGATTGCCAATGGGATATAGAACAACATTGCCAAATTCAGGTTGATGCCAACCTTCTACGGAAGGAACATTGGGGACGTATGAGCTACTTGGGATGTTATGTGAACCTTGGGGTACGTTAGATGTGGAGGTGCCATACTTGGATAAGTCGACACCTGATGGTAGTTTGACACCTTTTTCAATCAAGTGAGCCAAGATTTCCTCGCCATGTTTTTCAAGAAGACGTTCTATCATTTGTGCATTAACAGGGTTACTGAAGTGTTCCTTGAATGTGAGCTCAGGTTGATTAGCAATGTTTTCCTCCCCAGGTGGTGACATGTTTTGGCCATCCACATTGGATTGTGATGAGGTGCCATTGTGGGGATCGTGAGGGATGTTAGCACCATTGTTAGGATCTGATGAGATGCTCATTGTGTTGTTGGGATCTTGAGGGTTGTTTGATTGGGCATTCTGGGCTTGTTGGTCGGCCATTTTCTTCGCCTGTGATTGGGTCTGAATGGGCATGCAATATGATGAGATGGATCAAGATATTAGAAAGACCTAGATGATGAAAGATTGATTCGATTTGATGGGAGATTAGCCGGTGACGATCGGTCAGACCGACGTGGATTGATTTGATGAAATTGGATTGGATTGATTGGTAGACACTGGATTAACCTAGATTTTAGATTTTGATCTGGATAGATTTGATGATGTGGGGGTTGGATCAATCTGATGATTAGGATTGATTTGATGATAAATATGATGAAGACCGAAATCCACAACCGAGTTTAAGAAGGATCATTGGTAACACTAGGTGTTAATTAACTGATTGACGGGTAAATGTATGATAACGACACCGAATCCAACTTGAGATAGAAGTAGATTGATTGGGTCGAGAAGGATGACTGACTTAAGATGGATAGCAATCCTAAGTCAATTACGATGATTACAATTAGGGATGAACACCTAGGTCAACTCAGATGACTATTCTAACTGGGCTTGTATGGAATAGCGGAGATCAGAGATGAAAGCGGATTCAGGACGGATGGTGAGAGTCTCAGGATAGATGAATGACTCTCAGAATGAAAGAATGGGAACTCAAAACAAGCAAAAGAGTGCTCAAACTGAATGACTCTCAGAATGAGGGGATGAAGACTCAGAACGGACATTCAGATGTTTGTTTAGGATGGTGAATAAGTGTATCGATGTTCAAAATGGAGAGACAAGGGATGCCAAGTGATAATATAGGTTGGTCAAAGGTCAGGTCCGCCACAGCATGAGGTCAGGTCCGCCACAGCATGAGGTTTGGTCCGCCACAGCATGTGGTCAGGTCCGCCACAATATGAGGTCAGGTCTGCCACAGCATGAGGTCAGGTCCGCCAAAGGATGGGGTCAGGTCCGCCAAAGGATGGGGTTAGGTCTGCCAAAGGATAAGTTTAAGCTTGATTTTTTGATGGATGAGTAAGGCAAAGGACCCAAAATATAGCAAACATTGATAAAAAGATTTGGCTAAACTGAAAATGACTGGTTTTGCATGAAAAAGACAGTTCAGATAGCACAACCGTAAGATTAGTAGAAACGGGTATGGCCAACAAAGTCTTCTACTCTAGGATGAACATGGTTGCTAAGGAGTCCTCGATATACACCCGGTACATGAGGCCCAAACCGTGAACACCAACCCGTTACAAGCGTGAGTCGGGGAACCTTAGCGAGATACTAAAGGCTCGGACCAACTCTTCACATCATCCGTGCTTCACCAATTACAACGTTGGGATTGAGGTACAACTTTCACTCTCCCCTTTATATACCCCGACACGCGTGGTTGGAATCGTCCCTTGGGGTGATGAAATCCCAGGTCCCACTAAGAAAATGAAAATAGGGTGACTCAAAGGACTTGGAAAGCTATGATTTCTTGTCACCCAGGATCACCAAATGGCACAAGGGAATTGGATACCTCAAATAGCCTTCCACAAGTACGCCAAACAAGGTTTGTTGACCCCTCTAATTAAACTATGTGCCTAATTTATCAAAGAACAATTGGTAAAAACTTGAAATTTCACCTTTGGGAGGTCAGGTCCGGCACCAGAGAGGTTAGGTCCACCATCGGAGGTTAGGTCTGCGACCGGAGAGGTCAGGTCCCCCACCGGAGAGGTCAAGTCTATCACCAGAGGTCAGGTCCGCCACCGGAGAGGTCAGGTCCGCCATCGGAGGGGTCAGGTCCGCCAATCTGTAACCTGAACCTACGAAAATGCCAAAAAAAGCAAATGTGAAAGAAAAAGACCCGTTTGTGGGTCCCACCAGGCATGCCAGAAATGTGATAGGGGGATATAATCATTAAAAGATGAGCAACAAACTAAAGAGAGTGCAAATAACAACTAAAAACACCCTACACTTCAAGATTGGGCAAATGATGAACTTAACAACATAAAAATGGAACCTTTTACCTTGTAGAGTTGTTCTTTGGTTGGCCCTTCAATTGTAGATAAGATGTATGCTCCTTGATGGCAAGTAGATGCAAGATGTGAAGTGTGAGATGCAAGATAGTTGGAAAAAATGAATGCAAATGGCTAAGTGTAGATTGAGAAACAAAATTGCAAGAGTTTGGCTAGCAAAATGATCTCTCCCCAAATGAGAGAAAAGAGAGGGTATTTATAGAGATTTTGAAAATCTCTAGGGAAATGGATGGCCAAGATTGAGCCACCAATGATCAAGATGTAGGGCCAAGGTAAGTTGAGAACTCACAAGCCCTCACATCTTGACATGTGGCATGTGATATAGCCCTAAAAGGTGAAGTGGACATGAGGTGGAATGATAGTACATGACATGGAGGGGGTACAAAGTACCTTGGGATTGGACAAGATCTCCTCATAAAGGAGGTACTTGTCCCCATGTGGGTGAGAGGACATGTGAGGAATTAAAAATTCCTTAAATATCCTCATGGAGAGAGGGGAAAGAATAAAAAATAAAGAGAGGACATGTGGGAAGAAGTGAAGGAATTAAAAATTTCTTTTGAGTGCATTGGAGGATTAAAGAGTGAATTAAAAATTCACATGGGGAAGTGGAGTGCCTTGCCCAAAAGGAGAAAACCTTTAATAAGGTTGACTAAGGACACATGCCATAAATGGGAAGAGGATTAGGTTGGTCTAACCATATGATTAAGGTTGTGCAAGTACTTAATTAGATGGACTAATGACTTATTAGAAGCAAGTGGGAGATTATGGAGGATGTGACCCTAATGATGATTAGGGGTGTGCATATGCTAACCATAGTTAATTAGAAGAAGATGAAGGAGTTAAGATGGATTAGAGACCAACTTGCAAAAGTTGGAGGATGTGACAATGAGAGAGAAAAGAGGAATTAAAAAATGAATTTAAATTCCAAAAAGGTAATATGACTAAATTAAATAAAATGGTGTATTTATTTAATTTAGAGGAGAAAGAGGGGTAAAGTATTTATTAAATTAAATACTTTATGAACCCTATGTAAGATGCAAGGTATTAATTAAACAAATGATTTAATTAATATTAACAGAGGGGATAAGCAACTGGATGAATAAGGAGACGTCTTTGATCATATGGAAGTGGTCAAATTAGATGTCTACACACATAACCATGAATATCAAGGGAAACATTATCTTCAATCATATTACTATGATAACATAAGGAATAATATAAGGTACCGTGCAAATATCTGAAGACTCTTTTAACTGCATCCCAATGAACTCTACCACGATTATAAATATATCTAGAGAGAACTTCCACTTCTTGGGCAATGTTTGGTTTAGTACAAACCATAACATACATCAAACTTCCAACTGCACTCTGGTAAGGAATTCTACACATATCTTCTGTCTCTGATGGAGATGTTGGACAATTTGAAATAGATAACTTTGTTCCAACTAAAACAAGAACACACAATGGTCTACAATCCTACATATCAAACCTCTATAAAATTGAGTTGACATACTTGCTTTGGCCAAGCCATAGCTTTTTATGTTCACTCTATCTCTTTTAATTTCCATGTGTTTAGCTGCACCAAGATCTTTCATTTCAAATTTAGCAACAAGTTGAGATTTTAGTTCTAAAATCATACCTTTCTCTCTATCAATAAATAACATATCATCAACATATAATGAAATAAATAGGAAACGATCACCATCAATTTTATAATAAATACAATGACATGATTTAGAGCACTCAAATCCAAAACTCAACACATATGTATCAAATTTTGGGTACCACATCCTAAGACTCTATTTTAAGCCATACAAATATTTCTTAAAGTTGAAAACCAAGTTACTTTTACCTTAATTCACCACATAATGCTCTGGCTGTGTCATATAAATATCCTCCTCCAAATCATCATGAAGGAAAGGAGTTTTTGCATCTATTTGTTCAACCTCTAAATTATAAGCAACATCAATAGAAAGAAAAAATATAATGATGTCATTTTTGCAATAGGAGAAAATATCTCACCATAATCAACACCCTCAACTTGAGAGTAACCCTTCGCAACCAACCTTGCTTTTTACTTCTCAATACCTCCATCTAAAGTAATATTTTTCTTGAACACCCATTTACAACCAAAAAGTTTTTGTCCTTCAGGAAATAGTACAAGATCCCATATATCATTATTTTTCAAATATGCCATTTCTTCATCCATAGCAATCTTCCAGGATTTTGCATCATTCATAGCCAGTTCCTCTTCTACAGATTCGGGTTCATCCGTGTTAGTATTTAAAGAAAAAATACATCTCCAATCATCAGGTGAATACCTTTAAGGTGATTTTCTATGCCTTGTAGACCTACGAACAAGTTTAATTAGAGGTTCTTCCTCCTATTTTGAAGACCCAGAGCTATATGAGCTCTCCTCAACTTCTTGTCTATCCTTGGGCCTCAATTCAACTTTCTCAGGTGTAGAAGGAAATTTAATCATATCTTCCTATTTACTTTGTTTTGGATGCAAGGTAATAGAAGAAGGCTTAGTTTCTCTAAAAATAACACTTCTACTATGTATTACCTTTTGTGCAACAAGATCCCAAAGCTTGTATATTTGCACACTATAACTATATCCGATGAAGATACATTTCACAACCTTGTTCTCCAACTTTGTTCGCTTCTCCTTTGGCACATGTGCATATGTCTTGCAACCAAAAACTCTAAGATGTATTAATGAAGGCTTGTGACCTGACCATGCCTCTATAGGTTTCTTCTCAAAAAGAGCTGATGTAGTAGACTTGTTAATCAGGTAATAGGAAGTGGCAATAGCTTTATCCCAAAACCTTTGTTCTAGGCCAACACCACTCAACATACTCCAATCCTTCTCCATTAGTGTCCTATTCATTCTTTTTTCAACTCCATTCTATTGTGGAGAATACGGAGTTGTATTCTATTTATGAATACCACAATATTTTCAAAATCTATCAAAATCATTAGAGAAAAATTCACTGCCATTATCAGTCCTCAAACATTTTATTTTCTTTCTAGTCTGCAACTCAACCATTGCTTTAATTTTTTTAAATCAAATAAAAACTTTAGATTTACTCTTTACAAAATATACCCATGTCCTTCTACTATAATCATCAATAAATGAAACATAATATGTGGATTTACCAATTGAAGGAACATCTATAAGACCAAATACATCAAAATGAATAATATCCAATAGACCACAAGATTTATGAGAACTCAAGTAAAACTGAACACGGTTTTGCTTTCCATAAATGCAATGCACATAGAAATTGAATTCACAATTACAATAAGAAAAACCTCCAACAAGGTTTTTATTTTTCAAGGTCCTTAGACCCTTTTCTCCAATGTGGCCAAGTCTCTAGTGCCATAACATAGTTTTCTCTGTAGGTAATTTTTTCTTAGAAGAAAGAGCACCCTTGGGTACTCAAAATCCATGACCATCTACTGAAGGTGAAACCTTCACTTCTTCTACAGATTTTCTTTTCACAAAATTACTATTGCACTCAACAGTGCATGCATCAAGCTTATAAAATGTCCCATATTTGACACCTCTAGAAATCACCATAGCACCTTTAACTATCTTGCATCCTACATCAAAAAATACTACATGCACACTCACATCTATTAGTTTTCTCACAGATAAATAATTTCATGCTAATCTAGGGATATGCAACACACCATTAATCTTTTTTATTCTACCATCAGGAAACCTGATTTTAAATTTACCACAACCAACAATGTCTAAATGAGAATCATCACCCAATTACACCTTACCTCCATCAAATTCTTCATGTTCACAAAACCAATCTCTATTAAAGGTCATATGAAAAGATGCACTAGATTCAATTAACCATGCATTATTGCCTGAACGAGTTTCCATAGATGCAATGAATGCGTCACCACATTCCTTCTCAGACTCATAATCAAAATCAAATTTCTTCTTTTTCTTCTTCTTTTCTTCTTTTCATTCCTTACAAACATGTCCAGGCTTACCATAGTTCCAACAAATAACTTTGGACTTTCCAAGAGATTGAGATCTCCCCTTGGACTTGGATTTTTCACGATTCTCATTCTTCTTTCCTTTTTCCTTAGTTCTTCCACAAACATTTAGGGCCTCCTTGGCAGTGATGGATACCTTCCTCCTCATCTCTTTAGAAAGCAAAGAACCCACCACATCTTCAGTCTTTAATATAACATAAGTACTCCCAATAGCCATAATAAGAGAATCCCATGAATCAGGAAAAGAAAAAAACAAGATATGACATTTCTCCTCCTCATTCATTTTGACACCAACTGATTCCAATTGAGCCACCAAAAAATTGAATGCTTCTAGGTGATCTTTGATTCATCCACCCTCTTCCATTCTCAAGGAATACAACTTCTTCCTCAAGAAAATCTTGTTCACTAAAGATTTGGCTTGGTACATCTCACCAAACTTCTTCCATAGTTTTTGTGCAGATGTCTCTTCATGGAAATTAATTAAAATAGATTCTACCAAACACAATCTAATTAGACCCTTGTCTTTATGGTCCATAACATCATATTGAACAACTTGAGTAGGATCTAGAGGCATTGAAACATTCTCATCAACAACATCCCACAGATCTCGATCTATCATTAAATCCTCCATATTTAGCTTCCACATTTCAAAATTATTTCCATAATTCTCCACCTCTATTCTCCCTCATGAACTTAACATCTAAAAATTCTTGCAACAATATCACAAAGTGTCTTCTACACAAGCTCCCACTCAGATATGGATTCGTTCAAAAAAAATCCAACAACCCACAAGTGAAACCAAAGGTGATCAAGCTTTGATACCACTTGTGCGGAAGCTAAGGTAGCATAACAACTTTGTACACTAACCTTGAGAGGAGAATAATGCAAAATTTCTATAGATCTTTAATAGTTACAAAAACTTAAACATAAATAATCACAAATATTATGCATACCACAACACAATGATTTATGTGGGGAAAACCCTTTTAGGAGAAAAGCCCCACACTCCAAAAGTCACCCAATATATTATTCAAAAATTAAAAGATAACAATATACTTGTAGAGCAAGCTTCTCATAGGAGTATCACCACTAGAGATCAAGAGACACCACGACTGCTATTAGACTCTCAGAATACACCCCCATCTACATACATCCCACTCGCTAATAAAAAGATTTTGGGAACCTTCTAGAATTAGGGTTTTACAATGCCATTTTTCATTTGACGTGTTAATGGAAAAACCTTGATGTGTCAATGGGAAAAAAACCTTGACATGTCAGTGAGAAAAAACCTTGATGTGTCAGTGGGAAAAAACCTTGACATGTCTTGTTACGAGTGTGCAATATTTGCATGATCAGTTGCCAAATACCAACATACATCCTATCAAAAATAAATCACATATAATTGCAAGGTTGAGACACATTTTCCCAATGAGTTAATACTCCCACTAAAGTGGGGGATAAATGTAGAATCATAAATTATCACTGCTTACAATTTTATGCTAGGTTTAGCACTTAGTTTGTGTTTATCTACACTTATGATGTAATTATTTTGGGGATTAATTTAGAAACATGGTTTAGTCCCTTGATGGGCCTTTCAAGGAAAAATTTCACCAAGAGACTAGAGTCTCATGCTAGCATCTTTCCTATTAGCTCTAAAATTTGAAACTTAAAATTTTAGCCTTATTACATTGCGTTATGCCCCTTGTTGGCCTCACCCTTTGGAAAAAGTACTTATGATGCATATATAAAAAATATCTCACATTTATAAACAAGAACCTTATTTATAAATAAGAATTATCTCTCTTTCTTTCTCTATTCTTCTAAAGCTCTCTATTTGTGAAGATTATTTGTTGTGTATTAACCTTACAGGTATTTGAGGAAGCTTATTCCTTCTTCATCAAGTCCTTGTGGTGACTTGTGATACAATATCACTCCAACAATGGCTTCACACATATGGTAAATTTATTCCATGCTATTCCATCACAACATTATTTATCATTTATTTTACCTTTGTTCATTACAAACATGCACTCTCTATTGCCATTATCCTTGCTGCTATGAAGGTGGGAACACCAACACAATATTTTAGTGAGGAAAGCCCTTATATAACACAACCATTTTACCCTTTGATTTTGTAGGTATTAGATTATTTTTACAAAATGAAGGTGTGATATTCAAGGCATTTAAGACATATCAAATCTGCATAGGTGAATAGTTTCAATTTTTACTCAAACGGTAGAGCAACACTCTAGTTTGATTGAAATTTTTTTACCATTTTTTATGGAAGGTTCCTCTCTCCATCACCATCCCATATATGCTTCTAATTTCTACACATTTTCTTTGAAAATATTATATAATTACTCAGATGCTAGAGAGGAACATTAGTATCCTCAACACTTTTCTCCTATTTTTGGTGTCAGGTTCTCTCTATTACCTTTTCAAGTATACTCTTTTTTTTATACATTTATTCTATACCACTTGTATGTTGTTCATTTAGTTAATTTGATCACTTGTGAACCTAAACCTAGTCATTGTTCAATCAACCTTCATAACTACAACAAAGGAACAAAGTCCCCACCAACCTCAGATTGGATCTTATTGAGGGATAGTAACCAAATATTCAAGAATTTGGTGGATTTTGTTCCAATGTATGATTAGAAATATTGATCTAATTAGTTCATAATTGATTAGGTCACTCTTTTCTACATCGCACCCCCATTGAAATATTTTTCATGATAAATTTTGGAGAAAGGATAAATGCCATGAATGAAATTTAGAGTGTAATTATTATGTCCAATATCATAACATACAATCGATAAGAAGATTAGAAGAATGGACATATAAGTGAAAAAGGGTGGGTAATTTTTTCTTATAATTTTGGATATTCACCTACAAGTACTTCTTAGTGAGGTTTTTTATTAGAGAAGAAGGTGAGGTTTATCTCTATCCATGATAAATCTAGGATGTAAGAAAGGAATGGAAGAATAATCAAGAGATGTGAAAATCATATTTACATCCATAAAATTAGGGTATTTAGCTTTTGGATGGAAATATTTGTAACTAAGACTAGAAATAGAGTAATATGGATTAGGATTTATAGGGATATTAGTACCTTTCTCCTTGTGCCACAACCTTTTCCTTTATACCAGTTTTATAAAGAATGTTCAAACCATAGCCATGATGAGATTACAAATTTATGGAAGGTGGTTGATAACCATTAGTGGTATAGTCAATATGGGATTTATAATCACAAGTATCATTAGAAAGAGAAGTGATAGAAGCATTAACTATTTTGGTTAAAGAATTTGTAAATAAAATTTTGGGAATGTCAACATGAGATGAGTTTACTTTATACTTACCAAAAGAGGAGGCCATAGAGTCTAAACTTCCTCAATTATCACTAGGAAATGTACTATAATTAAATGAAGAAATAGATTTATCAACAACATCATCAATAGGATTTGATGATGGTGTAACCAACATTAGAGATGATGAAGGAAATAGATTATGAAATATTGAAGATGAATTTATATGATGTCCAAGATCTATCTATTTATAGTATTAAAAGGGATTTTGATCAATTTTAATTTTATATTATTTGTTACCATGCATAAAATTTATATATAGATGTAAAGTAGAAAATTTTATGCCCATGGAGTGGATCCATAGTCTACCAAGAAGATGATTGTATAATAAGGATCCTAGAATAATTTTGATGAAGTAAAATCCAACCCTCAATAACAAACTCCCAACATCATAAGATTCAACTTAAAAATTGTTTGAAATAACATAAAAAAAATCTGCAAACAGTTTGATTCATTAACTATTCAACTTTTCTCCGTATTACATGGAAATCATTACCAAAATGAAAATACATCATATATAGCCATATGGACTGATATAAGCTATTACAAACTGAAATAAGACTGATATAATTCTATTAAAAATAGCAAAGATCAATCATGAATTGACCTCCTTCAATCTATCCCCTTCTTTTAGCTTCTAGCTCCTTTAATATGCAATCTTCAATGAGAAGTTCTTGTTGCAATAAAGAAACAACTTTCAAATATATTTTCTGCTGTCCAAACACCTTCAAACCTATAATAAAAAACCCTTTCCACCTTCTCCAAGAAAGCCCACACCTACAACAACAACCTACACAATCTAGCCAAGAATGGCTACCAAAACCAAGTCCAAATTGCCTATAATCTTCAAAAATAGGCTCCTAAAGCTTCTCCAGAAAAAATCCACAAACAATTTAGGAAGAAAATTCCAAAAATAAATTCCAAAAAAAATCCATAATATTAAAAATGCATTCATAAACCCACTCACACTAAAATTGCCAAAATTGGAGTCCATTCCTAGATTTTAGGGTAGTTTCCAATGTAACTCTGCCAACTCATCTTGGGTGCCCACTTTTTCATGAATGCTTTTAGGAAGTTTTAAATGCATAATTATAAATTATAAATCCCTCAAAATCCATTTCCAAGAATATTTATTGCCAATTTTTTTCAAGATTATACAATTTTCAAAATCCCCCTAAATTGTCTCCACACCCCAAAATTTCAACAAAATAATAAAAAGGGTAATTATTTAATGTTTAACTTAATATAAATTTGCAAACTACCTCACCAAGATAATTACCTACAAAACCTTAGGAAATTGAATTAAAATATTATTTTGGTTGATGCAAGATTGTTGGTCAACCATCAAACACTCAGGGTAGGAAAAACTTTGTGAATCCCTATTCACAAAATGGAGTTGAGTGGTAGTACCACCCTTTTGAATTGCAAGCAATCCCCGACAAACTCCATCACTAAAACTAGTATCCCAATTTTTTTATTCTTTCTCCTCTTCCAACACTTAGTTGGAACAAGCAACCTCCTTCTTTGACAACTTTGCACTCCATTCGTCTCTCCTCTCATGGACTTGTATCCACCATGTACCTTCCTCCTCCTAATACCATACATTCTCCTCTTTGATTTTGTGGGATTCAACCCACCATAAACTGACCACCTCCATGAAGTTTCACCTACAACATCCTCTACAAATTCTACATCCAAATATCTATTATCCAAATAACAATCAAAATCCACTATATTATATATTATCCAAATAGCAATCAAAATCCACTATATCCTTATACGAATCTACAATTACTACTACATGGAAATTAGATATTTCCATTTGCATACTCTCTTCTTGCTTGAAATTGTCTTCTACACTCACCGAAGAAGGTATATAATCATTAAAACTAAATTTAGAATTAAAATTTACCTCATTCTTGTTCATTGCCCCAATATTTTTTTCCTCATTTTTCACTGCAACATCCATCTTCTCATCTCCAATGACAGTTTTTGCAAACTCCTCTTCATGGTTGTCCATTAGTTCTTCTTCCAAAAACTTGTTGATTCTTTGCATCTCTTCCTTATACAAGAAATCATCTTCATCTTCCTCTCCTACATGCTCATTAAACTTAGGACCATCCATGTTCACAATTTTTGATTGGAAACCTTCTTCATCCACTTCACATAATGCACTCCATTTGCATGCTATCGTTGAAACTTGTAATTATTTATCTTCTCCATTTGTGTGGGCTTCCCCCACATATTCTTCCTTTCATTCAACCCATACCAAAGGGCTGCAACATTATTTATTTCTAATCTTCTCTTCATTTTCTTCTTTTATAAAAAAATTCTTCTTCTCGTATCTCTCATCCCATGCTATCATGTCCTCAACCATCTTTTTCAATACATCTACTTCAGCCTTGAGCTTTTCAAATTCTTCATGGTACTTCCTATTTTCCACTTCTTCCCAATATTTTTCCCAAAAAAAAATTCTTACGGGTCTCCTCATGACCCATCCCATCCTATCAAGTATTGACTATCTCACGTCCGACGATCTATCTACACACAAATCACACACACACCACAAGTCTTGGTGCAAACTGCTTCACATTTGACGCTCTTCCTTCAAACTCAGGAAATAATTCTCTAATACCATTGATGAAGTAAAATTAAATCCTCAATTAGAAACTCCCAACAACATAATATTCAACTCAAAAATTGTTTGAAATAACACAAAAAAAAAATGCAAACAGTTTGATTCATTAACTATTCAACTTTTCTCTGTATTACATGGAAATAATTACCAAAATGAAAATACATCATATACATCTATATTGACTGTTATAAACCATTACAAACTAAAATATTGATATAAGTCTATTACAAATAGAAAAATAATCATGAATGGACCTCCTTCAATCTATCCCCTTCCTGTAGCTTCTAGCTCCTTTAAAATGCAATCTTCAATGAGAAGTTCTTGACACAATAAAGAAACAAATTTCAAATATATTTGTTTCTATCCAAACACCTTCAAACCTGCAACAAAACATCCTTTCCACCTTGTCCACGAAAATCCACACTTGCAACAACAATCTACACAATCTAGCCAAGAATGGCTACCAAAACCAAGTCCAAATTGATTGTAATCTTCAAAAATAGGCTCCCAGAGCTTCTCCAGAAAAAATCCACGACCAAGTTGGGAAGAAACATCCAAAAATAAATGCCAAAAACATTTCATAATATTAAAAATACATTCATAAACCCACTCCCACTAAAATTTCCAAAATTGGAGTTCGTTCCTATATTTTTAGGGTAGTTTCCAATGTAACTCCTGCCAACTCACCTTGGGTGCCCACTTTTTCATGAATGATTTTGGGAAGTTTTAAATGCATAATTCAAACTTATAAATCCCTCCAAATCCATTCCCAATAATATTTATTTCCATTTTTTCAATATTAGACAATTTTCAAAATCCCCCTAAATTGTCTCCACACCCCAAAATTGCAATAAAATCATAAAAGGGGTAATTCTTTAATGTCTAACTTAATATAAATTTGAAAATTACATCACCAAGATAATTACCTACAAAACCTTAGGAAATTTAATTAAAATATTATTTTGGTTGATGCAATATTGTTGGTCAACCATAGATGCTCCTGCATCAAATGTATACTATAGTTAAAAATGTCAAGAGGCCCTACTCAATAGGCAACATTATCATCCAAGAGCTTGACTATCAATCTTATCAAATCCATACATAAACAAATTTTTAGGATAAAGATAAAATTTATCTATGTTGATACAATTTAATAGGTCAAAACCACAAACACTGAGATTTGAACCATTATCAATAAGAGTAAATTTGACTCCCCCCATTTATAGGGCTTGTCAGGTTGACCAAACCTTGAACATGCGAAGAGATGTAAAATGGTAACCACCGAATGAGGGTTGAGTCAAATTGAATTTCAATGGAGCAACAAGGGGAAAGATAGCTTGAAAATGGTGGGGTGTAACATCGAGAATCATGAAGGAAAAACCTTAGTGGAAAATTCCTTAAGGTTGGGAATTGGCACCAACAATGAAGCAAAAATGCAAGCTGCATGGCATGGGGTTAACCTATGTAATCATTTGGGATTCAAGAAGATATTTCTAGAGGGGGAATCACTAATTACATCAATGCAATCTACAGAGGCTCAACTTTGAATTGGAAACTCGACAAGCTGCTAAATAGAATTTTGTAAGAGCTAACTAATTTTGAATATTTCAAGGTGGCACATATATATTGGTAAGGAAATTTAGATAGATAATTTTTCAAAAACAATGATTGAATACAATGATGAGCATGTGGCTGGTAGGGAGTTAATGGGAGCATAAAATTACATGTGGAGGATGGTTTGGAGGATGATTTGGGACTACATCAATTGAGTGAATTAAATAAAGATGACAATATGGCCTCCATGGTTGGATTTTAATGATTGAAAGGGATGTTTAAAATGCCAACTTCCCCCTCTTTCTAATCTACAAAAAATTTGAATATGGAGGAAATAATTTGCTTGGGAGAAAAGGATAGAAAAATTACATTTAGGGGAGTGGTCATGAACATGCATCTATAGAAATTATTCAACACATACAACATGGAGACCTTGGAAATGGTGAAGAGAATTTTGGGCATGAAGGTGCTCATCTCTTCCTACTGCTATCAAGTGAAATTAGACTTGGCCTCTGCTTCAAGCATGAGAGAGGAAGGACTTGGTCAAGTGGCTAATGCGATGATCGGTCAAAGACTGTTGGTGTGAGGGGATGGAACACTATTTATAAATGTTGTTAGTGGGTTGGGGGCTTTGCCCTGTAGGCAGAATATGGCCAAAATTATCCCTCCACTACAATGGGACTTGGGTTCCTTTTCTTATCTAGAGCAACGATGAGGATGAGGCAGCAAGGACAATCAAGGTTCTAGGATGCATCATTGTGCTAAAGGAGTTGACTATTACACACAGATAAATCAAGAATGGGGTAATGTTGACACTCTTAGCTACCACCAATGGTTGTGAGGATAGGGAGGGAAGCATGGAAGATTGAAGAATGATGATGGGCGAGCAAAGTGAAGCATAATGACTATAAAGCCCTTTTTTTTTGTAAACTTTTTTGCTATGTCAATTTTTTGTAAAATTTTTGTTGTGTCAATTTTTTGGCAATAGCCTGGTTGATACAATGTAGATTTGGGTTTGGCCCCTTACAACCATTTTTATATATAAAAAAAGAGTACATTTGATTCCAATATAATTAATATAAAAAATATTAGAGGATTATGTTGCTTTTGGACCTCAAGAGGAAGAGGTTTGTATTATTTTTTATTAGATAAGATGGGAAAAGGGTCCTAGCCCCTTACATAAGTAAAGAGTTAAAAGAAAAACATAAAATATAGTGTGCTAGAAAATAGGAGAAACTAAGAAACACTAGTTGGAAGAACACAACCAGACTAGATGATAGAAAAAATAAAGATACAACACCATGACAACACAAGGATAATAGAAGACCACTAAGAAAAAGTAGAAGAATAGATTCAAACCCTAAAGTGAGCTCAACCAAGGCTTAGTAATATTTTCATGTATTTTTAAGTCTATCCTTACAATTAGTAGCTCTCGCTTCAATTTGAGTGTCAATATTCATCTTTTGTTTGGGATTTTTTATAGCTTCCTATAATCTTGTGGCTCTATAAATTATCCTTTAGAATTACCATCCCAAACACAACCATTATCATCATATCATCTTTAATATTGAACAATTTATGTGTAGCATATTCAAATTTCATATTATTAGAAGATAATATAATTAGGATTTATTTTTATACAATGAAGAAAGCTAGCTACCTCATTCAACCTAATAGAAGATGATGGAAGAATCTTCTTAAAATCCTCCTAGAGAATGTTCTAATATGAAGGAGAAGTTTGAAAGAGATACTAAAGAGATCTTAGCATGAGGAGCATGGATCTTCTCAATAGTATCATAGTATTTAATAGTCTTTTAAGGAAGATGAGGAGATGATAGTATAATATAAGTGGTAAGACAAATAGGGAAACAATTAGTTTATTTATTTCTTCAAGTATTGTACATGTATGCTACCATATGAAAATTAGTATCCATAGGTTTGTTAGAAGTAATATACTTTTTAATTTAAATATAATAGCCTAGAGGTCAAGGTGCATCAAGAGTACCTTTAATAGTAAATACTAGTTTAGAAAGTTTTAGTTTCTCCTCACAAAGATGCGCACATTTTTAAAAGATCTAGAAATATAAATTGTGTTAATTATATTTTTAGAAAATAAATGAGAAGGAGAATAATAATTGGTAGAAGGAGAAGAAGTAGTAGAAGGAGAAGGAGATGAAGTAAAAGGAGAGAAAGAAAAATTATTATTCATAAGCTCTTCCATAATGTCAACAAAGATGTTTAAATTGTTGGATATTTGCTAGATTCTTAGTGTTGTCATTAATGTCAACCCCTAGTGAGTGGAGATTGTTGGAGTTGTTGAAGAGTTATGGGTCAACCCCCAATGTGGATGTGTTTTGGTATGATGTCACATTGATTTCAACCTTCACTATGGTTAGGGAGACTATTGGATATTGTTGAAACATTGTCATTGATGAAAATAAGTGTGTTGCACTATGTTTCCTTTAGTTTTTCCACTGATGTCAACCTCTAGTGTAGTGTTGAGAAGGTATTGTATATGGGGATATTGTTGCAATATTTAGTGTGGTAATGTTGAGAAGTGTTTTTGTTATTGAGAAGGTGTTGCAGATGGTGTAGATATGTTGAGCAGGTGTTTGTGGTGTTGTTGATGTAGTTGGTTCACTTGGTTTCCAAGTGCTTTTGAGAAAATTTGAATAAAAGAGCGTGTAGTGTGATAGAGGTGTGTTCAGGGTTGTGCTCCACATTTCTTCATGGTTTAATATATGCTTGTTCAATTTGGATGTGATGATAAGAGGTGTTCAAAGGTAATATATCTAGAGATTCAAGTTCTGGATTGTTTTACAATGGAAGATGTGTTTGACAGTATGATGAATTGTGTAGAAGGTTGTCCGGGAGAAATGAGATTGCTCCACATTTCTTTGTAATGAGGTTTCTTGTCTTGTGGATTTAGGAACATGGTAGTTTTATTTGCATCTACCTTCCCTTGGAATTTTGTGTGTTTAGGTGTTCCACAAGGTTGGTTAGTGAGTTGTATGACTATGGATGTATTGTTGGTTGCATAGGATGATGGTGTTCTCATTTTCAGGTGGTTGTGATAGTGTTGCAGAATATTTTGAGATGTTGTGTGGATGTTGTGAAGTGTTTCTTTGTGTTTCACATGTTTTTTTTAGACCTAGAGAGGCATGTATGGTTTCTTTTTAGTGTAGGTTTGACCAACTTGGGTGCTAGCACTAATTTTGGAGATTGTTTATTGTTTATGGAAGCATGGAAAATCATGTTAGTGTATATTTGGGTCCTAGTTAACCCTTGGTGAGGTCTTACTTCACTTATTTCCACCATAGAAGTGTTTGGTGCTATCCTATTTAGTGGTTGCATGTTTGAGGTGCATACATTTCATTATGTCCGACATGCAGAAGGTTTTTGAGGTTGAGTATATATAAGAAAGGATAACTATTTGAGATGTGTGAAGTGCAAAAGATGTGAATGTGATCAACTATGGTGATATGAGAGGGAGCATAAATTCCTATGACTCTGGATGCAGTGAATAGAAGGTGTCTACATTTTTAGTGTGCCTGAAGCTGCTAGAGGCAGTGATCCAAAGGTTGTGGATGGTGCAGAGTTGTAGTGGTGTATTTTCTTGTTACTCTAAGATAGTGAATCTCTTTATAATAATCTTCTTCTATTCTTCTTTCTTCTAGACAATGAGTCCATTGGGCAGTGATTCCTTGGTAGTGAGTCTTTCTTCTCTTTTTGGTAGTGAGACATTTTGGTAGTGATCCTATTGTATTCAATGTTGCTATTCATATATATGTGATTTAATCCTCACTATGGTTTTTCCTTGATAATGGTTTTCCATGAAAATATAGTGTTCTTTTGTGTATGGTGATTGAATGTCTTTATGTTTCATAAGTTTACATTCTACTGATGATTAATAAGGGTTTGATGGTTAATGAGAGGTTAAGGTTTTAATGTACAACTAATTCACCCCCCCTCTCAGTTGTCCTATGTGTCTAACAATTGGTATCAGAACTGTGGTTCCTTGGAAGAAGCTTAATTTCTTGAGGTAGATCCAAATGATGCATAATAAGGGTTTCAAAGCTCTTATGTTTGATTGAATGGATTATGCTTATTAGAAAGCCAAGATGAAATCCTTTCTTGTCTCTCTAGGGTTTGAATTCTAGAGATAAGTTGAAACTGGATATATTATGCCTACTATGGTTTGACAAGTGATGATGAAGTCAAAGATTATGAGAATAATGGAAAAGAAAGGAATGCTATCCTGATTGGTATTTCTAATTTTTAACTTGGAAAGGTGAAAATTTTCAAAACTGCTAAAGAGGTCTAGGTGAAGTTGTAGATCATTAATGAAGGAGATGATAAGGCCAATCAAGCAAAGATGCAAAATTTCAAAGCCAAATTTTAAAACCTAAGGATGTCAGAAGATGAAGACATTACAACCTACATTCTAATACTGGATGGAGTTTTCAATGCCATCAATGGTTTTGGTGGTAAGCTTGAAGAAAGCAAAGTTGTAAAAATGGTAGTGAGAACTCTTCCCAGATCTTATAGTTCTAAAATTTCTGCTATTGATGAAGCTTGGAATTTGGATCAATATACTAGAGATAACATGCTTGGTGCTTTAATTTCTTATGAATTGAGAGATTTTGTTCAAGTTGCTACAAAGAAAGAAGATAACTTTAAATTTAGCAAGGTATATAAAGATGATGAATTAGATCCTAATAATCTTGATGAGGTGGAAGCAAATTTTGTGAGGAGATAGAAAAAGGGAACTGACAAATACAAAGGTAAGCTACTCTTTAAGTGTTTCAATTGTGGAAAGATAGGTCATTATTCTTCTAAATTTCCAATCAAAGTTGCAAATGAAAAACATAAGGATCATAAAGGTAAATCAATGAAAGCTAGCTATGACACAGAAGAATGGGTCACATTATCTTTGATAGCCTAGTGAAGATCAGTTCTACTTGTGTTGTGAGAGATCTGCCAAAGATTACAAAACATATCAATGTAATCTACAAAGAGTGTCAATTGGGGAAGCAAACAAAGAAAAGGTACAAAACTAAAGAATATTCTACCATAGGACCTTTGAAGTTGGTGCATATAGACCTATGTGGAACCACCAGAATAAGAAGCTCTCAAGGTGACAAGTATTTAATGTTATTAATACATGATTATTCTAGAATGACTTGGGTAAAATCTCTCAAAGAAAAATCAAAAGCTTTAAATAAGTTTAAAGCCTTTAAATCTATGGTTGAGAATGAAATGAATTTGAAAATAAAGTGCTTGAGGTCTAACAAAGCTAGTGAGTTCACCTCCAATGAGTTTAATAGTTTTTTTGAATATCATGGAATAAAGAGAGTTATCAACTCCTAGGACTCCTTAGCAAAATGGGGTTGTGGAAAGGAAGAATAGGACAGTTCAGGAAGTAGCAAGAACCATGATGAAGGAATAAAAAATACCGGATTTCTATTGAAGAGAAGCAATTCATATTGTAGTGTACATTATTAGTAGAGGACAAGCAATAGTGAATAGTTCAAAGACTACTTATGAGTTATGGTATGGAAAACCTCCTATTGTGAAATGTTTCAGAGTGTTTGGAAGCAAATGCTATATCAAAAGAGATGAAGAAAACTTAGGAAATTTTGATGCAAGATTTGATGAAGGAATCTTGGATATTCTACAAAGAGCAAGGCATAAAGATTCTATAAAAAAATGTTGAAGAAGATTGTTGAAAGCGCAAGTCTCAAAGTGGATGAAGAACCATATTAGAGTTTTGTGTTGATAGAAGGATATGAATTTGATGAACCCCCTTGTAGTGAAGAAGAAAAGGATGAAGAGAAAGAAATGGAAATGATAGTTGAAGAGGAAGAAGCTCCAAAAAAGATCACTAAGACTCCTAAGTATGTGTAGAAGAATCATTCTAAAGATAAAATAATTGGAGATAAGAGAAAAGGTGTGTTGACAAGAAGAAAAGATGCTATGAAAAAGGAATAGGTAATTTTTTTTACTTTCAAAGGTAGAACCTAAAATAGTAACTGAAACATGCAAGGATGAGAACTGGATCAAAGCCATGGAAGAAGAGTTGAGATAAATTGAGAAGATTAAGACTTAGGAATTGGTCTCAAGACCAACAAACAAGAATGTGGTAGGAACTAAATGGGTCTTAGGAACAAACTGAATGAGGATGGAAAGGTTGTTATAAATAATGCTAGACTTGTGTGTAAGAACTACTCAAAAGTGTAAGGAATAGATTTTAAGAGACTTTTTCTTTGGTGGCAAGAATGGAAGCCATTAGAATTTTTTGGGATTTTGGAGTACATAAAGAATTCAAGGTGTATCAGATGGATGTAAAGTCTACCTTCTTGAATGTTGAGTTGGAAGAAGACGTTTATATTGAACAACCATCATGTTTTTCATTATTAGAAGATTCTAATATGGTCTGTAGGTTAAGAAAGCATTGTATGGACTCAAATAAGCTCCTAGAGCTTGGTATGCAAGATTGGATAGATAGTTGTTGTAGAAAGGATTCAAAAAGGGACTACAAATAACAATCTTTACTTCAAGGTTGAATGAGATAGATCCTAATTATGGTTGTGTATGTTGATGACATAGTATTTGCAGGTAGTGAAGTTATGTGTAAGATATTTGTAGAGCATATGCAAAAAGAGTTTGAGATGTCAATGTTTGGGAAGATGAATTTCTTCCTTGGGTTACAAATCAGTCAACCAGAAAAAGGTATTTTCATTTCATAGTCAAAGTATGTAAAGGAAATATTGAATAATTTTGGAATGGAGGATTCTAAACTAGTGTGTACTCCCATTAATATTGGTTGCAAGTTGAGTGAAAATGATGAATCTCCTAAGATAGATCAGGGAAAGTATATATCAATGATGGGTGGATTGCTATATCTTATTATTACTAGACCTGATATCACACATGCTATTTGTCTTGTGGCAAGATTTAAAGAAGATCCTAGAGAATCACATGTGGTAGTAGTTAAAAGGATATTTAGATACTTGAAGGGCACTTTAGATTTCGGTCTATGGTATCCAAGAAATATTGATTTCTATTTGAGTGCATATACATATGCATATTGGGAAGGTTGTATAGATGGAAAAAGAAGTACAAGTGGAGGTTCTTTCTTTCTTGAAGTATGTTGGCTTCTTGGTTGAGTAAGAAGTAAGATTCAATGTCATTATCTACTACAGAGACATAATATATTGTAGCAGCATCATGTTGCACACAATTTTTGTGGATGAAGCAAAAATCAAAGGATATCAGATTGTCATATGATGAACCTATTTTTGTCTTTTGTGATAATACAAGTGCTATCAACATTTAAAAAAACCCAATAATGCATTCAAGGACAAAGCATATCTCCATCCGGTATCACTTTCTAAAAGAGAAAGTTGCAGAAAATGAGGTGAAGCTACAATATGTACCTACAAAGGATTAAGTTGTAGATATTTTTACAAAGGCTCTTCCAAAAGATACATTTGAGTATCTCCGACTAAAGTTAGGGGTTATTTCACCTCCTTCAACTAGATGCATAAGTTGTTGCATTTGTCTAGGTGGGCTATTTAAGACTTATTTGTTTGTCCTAGAACGATGGAGGCTATCTCTCAAGGGGAGAAAGTAGTGGTGTGTTTTAATTGGTGTAGTCAGGGGGAGCATATTTTGTGCCCCTAAGGGAGAGAGATTAGTAGAGAGAAAGTTGTGGAGAGAGCGCAAAAATAAGTGTGAGAGAAAGTAGTGTGTTGGTGTTTCCTAAAATGAAGCTTTTAGATGATGACAAAGGGAGTGATTCCTACCATTTTCCATTGATATCAAAGGGGGAGAGATAATGTCTAAAAAATATAGAAGTATAAGGAATGTCCTAGTTAGGGGGGGAGACTAAAGTAACATGATAGTTGTTCGAGTGTTGGAGTTGCAGAGTTGTTTCTACTGATTGGTGGTTTTAAATAGCTAGTGTTATCATCAACGACAAAGGGGGATATTGTTGTAGATTACAAGTGTTGAAATTGATGTAAACTCCTAGTGAGTGGAGAATGTTGGAGTTGTTGAAAAGTTATGGGTCAACCCTAGTGTGGATTTGTTGTGGTTTGATGTCACATTGATTTCAACCTTCAATATGCTTATGGAGACTATTGGAGATCATTGCAATGTTGTCACTAATGAAAATAAGTGTGTTGCATTATGCTTCCTTTAGTGTTGCCACTGATGTCAACCTCTAGTGTAGTGTTGAATATGTACTGCAAATGGGGAGATTGTTGCAATGTATAGTGTGGTCATGTTGAGAATTTTTTGTGGTATTGATCAAGTCTTCTAGATGATGCAAATATGTTGATCATGTGCTTGTTGTGTTGCAAATGTAACTGGATCACTTGGTTTCCAAGTTCTTTTGAGGAAATTTGAATAAATGAGTGTGCAGTGTGACAAAGGTGTGTTCAGGCTTATGCTCTACATTTCTTAATGGTTTAAGATATCCTTGTGTAGTTTGGATGTGATGATCAAAGGTGTTTAAAGGTGCTATATCCATAGATTAAGGTTTTGGATTATTTTGTAGTGGAAGATGTGCTTGATAGTATGTTGAACTATGTAGAAGGTTGTCTGGGAGAAATGAGATTGCTCCACATTTCTCTATAGTGAGGTTTCTTATCTTATGGATTTGAGAATGTGCTAATATTATTTGTATCTACCTTCCTTGGAATTTTGAATGTTCAAGTGTTCCGAAAGGTTGGTTAGTGAGTTGTATGATTGTGGCAATGTTGCTGGTTGCACAAGATGATGGTGTTCTCAAGTTTAGATGTTTGTGACAGTATTGCAAAATATTTTGATGATGCTTGAATATTTCAGGATGTTGTGTGGATGTTGTGAAGTGTTGAATTATGGTTTACATGTTATTTTTAGACCTATAGAGGCATGTATGTGGTTTCTTGTTAGTGTTAGTGTTGGTTTGGTTGGCCTGGGTGTTAGTGCTAATTGTGAAGATTGTTTGTTGTTTGTGTAAGTGTGGAAAATTATGGTAGTGTAGATTTAGGTGCTAGTTAATGCTTGGCATGGTCCATGTTCACTTGTTTCCACCACATAATTGTTTGGTGTGGACCTATTTACTGGTTGCACATTTGAGGTGCATACATTTCATTGTGGCTGACATGGAGAAGGTTTTTAGGGTTGTGGAGTATATATAAGAAAGGATAATTGTTGGAGATGTTATGTGAAGTGTGAAAGATGTGAATATCATCAAGTGTAGTGATCCAAGTGCAAGATTAAATTCCTATGACTCTGGATGTAGTCAAGAAATGGTGTCTACATTGTCAATGTGCTTGAGTTGCTGGAGGTAGTGGGCCAGAGTTGCAAATGGTGTAGAGTTGCAGTGGTGGATTTTCTTGTTGCTTTGAGATAGTGAATCTCTCTGTAATAGTCTTCTTCCATTCTTCTTTCTTTCAGATAGTGATTCTTTTGGGTAGTGAGCCTTTCTTCTCATTTCGGCAGTGATCCCTTCTGACAGTGAGCCTATTGTATTCAATGTTGCTATTCATATATATGTGATTTAATCCTCACCATGGTTTTTCCCTGATTAGGGTTTTCCACGTAAATATGGTGTTCTATTTTGTATGGTGATTGAATGTGTTTATTTTTCATATGTTTACATTTTGTTGATGATTAATAAGGTTTTGATGGTTAATGAGGGTTTAAGGTTTTAATGTACAACTAATTCACTCCCTGCTTAGTTGTCCTATGTGTCTAAAAATTGGTATCATAGTTGTGGCTCCTTGGAAGAAGCTTAACCAATTGAGGTAGATCAAGATGGTGCACATAAAGGGTGTCAAAGCTCCTATTTTTTATGGAACCAATTATGCTTATTGGAAAGCCAAGATGGAAGAATTTCTTGTCTCTCTAGGTTTTAGAGTTTGGAGGTCATTTGAAACTGGATATACTATGCCTACTAATGGTCTTACAAGTGATGATGAAGTCAAAGATTATGAGAATAATGGAAAAGAATGGAATGCTATCCTGAGTGGTCTTTATGATTCTAAACTTGTAAAGGTGATAAGTCTCAAAACTGCTAAAGAGGTTTGGGTGAAGTTGT
>VDFB02058242.1:63770929-63795410 GCA_007258455.2 Sequoia sempervirens
GATTTTGGTCTACTGGTTCGTGAGATGTCTTAATGTCTTCTGAAGCATGTACTTCCTCAAGTAAGGGTAATGGAGTACTAGGAACGCCAATCTGAATTGGTTGAAACCCTATCCCTACTCCTTTTGGCCACTGAGAAATAAATATTGGTTCAATTCTGCCATCTTGGTTTAAGCCTAAACCACTTTGTCCATCATATCCTTTGCTTTGCATGATTTTGAAACCCTTTCCATATAGTCTTGTAGGAATATGAGCAAGTAAAAGGGGTTCTTGATTATCTTCCTTATACAGCCAGGAAGTAACATCTTCTATATCTACAGCCTCTTTGCTTAATTCACCCCATTTAATGAAAGTTGTTGTGAGGGGAACATGTATAGTGATTATAGACTGTCCCCTACCTATTGTAGGCAAACCATATGACTTAGGAGGGACCAAGTGGCTAACACAATAGGAAGTCTTCATATAATACTCTCCACAACCCTTGTCTTGGATCTCAACCCTAGGAGTGGTGGGAAGTGAAGGTGCAATAGATGTTCGAGTGAGCGTGGACGGGTCAACATAAGAAGATGGATTAGACGATGAGGCCTCTTGGTTGACTGGCACTTGACATTGAGGGATGTCCTTTAGGTTAGTGCAATACTAAAAAGGATCAGGATCACCATCGATAGTTATTTCGGTGCCATTGTAAGGGAATTTAAGGCACTGATGATATGTGGAAGGGACTGCCTTCATGGCATGAATCCATGGTCTACCTAGCAAAAGGTTATAAGGGAGGGTGAGATCCAAGACTTGGAACTTTGTCTCCAATACCGTAGGACCAATTCTGATAGGAAGTGTTACCACCCCCTTTGATTTTCTTTCTTCATCATCATAAGCCTTAATGACAATACTCTTGGTGGTGTCTACGCATGCTTCTGAAATACCTAATGCCTTAATTAGTTTTAAAGTGCATAGATTTAACCCTGCTCCTCTGTCTACCAAAACTCGTCTAACTTTGGTGTCATCAACAAGGACTTCTAGATGTAAAGGGTCATTATGGTTCGTCTTATCTGTGGCATAGTCTTGTTTAGAAAATGTGGCATGATGATTATTGGTCAAGTAGCCCACCATCTCCTGGAAACGATTGACATCAAGGTCATTAGGGACCATGGTATTCTGTAAAGCCTTATCGAGGATAGACCAATGCTCGGGGGAGATACGCAACAATTCCAAGATTGAAATTTGGGCTGGGGTCTTCCCCAACTGGTCAAGTAGGTTATATTGTAGCTTGGAAGGTTGTGATGCTTGCTGTGATGGAGGGCCTTGGATAACAAACTTAGTACGATGAGTATTGACCGCACATTCCGGATTAGCCTTGATAGTAATGGTATTGATGTTGTCCTTGGCGGCGCGAAGGCAATAAATGATTTTGCCACTATCATAGTCATGTTTTATATTCGCATAATTGGCTGACATATTGGTCTTAGTACTCAAACTGGGGACAGTTCCTTTCCCATGGTCATGTAGTGGGTCTGAAAAGACTTGATGATCAGTGTTCGATGTCTTTTGTTTTTGTCCACTAACTTCAATGATTCTCTTGTCAACAAGGTCCTGTATGATGTTCTTCAGTTGTCTACAGTTTTGTAGGTTATGTCCCTTAGTCCTATGATAATCACAAAAAGCGTTGTCATCCCACCAAGTTGGTTTAAATTGTCCTAGATCGTATTTTCTTGGTTCTTGCAGTTGTATGAGGTTGTGTTGTAACAGCTGTTTGAACACCGACTCAATGGGTTCCCCTAAGGGAGTGAACTCACGTTTCTGGAATCTCCTTGGTGGTGGATGTTGAGTGTTTTGGACCATGTTGGGAGGTTGATTGACAGCATTAAGCATGTTAGCAAAAGTATGAGGTCCTTGTAATGTGAGGAGGGGTCTTGCTTGTAATGTTTTAGCATCAACCACCCCATCATTGGTGACATTTTTGTTGCGAGACCAGAATCTATTTCTGTTGGTGGGAGTGTTTTGTATGACCGTGTTTCGATTGGGTGTTGTCATCTTGAGTTCACCCTTTTCAATGAGATCCTTCTCTATTATCACCCCCTTTTCCACTAGTTCCGAAAAAGATATGCAGCAATGTACCCTTAAGTTACTCCTGAGTTTTGGATGAAGGTTTTCTTGAAACATGGTAACCTTTTGTTTTTCAGGTATCTCGACAGGACATCTACTAGCAATGGTTCTCCATCTCTAGAAGAAAGCAATGAATGCTTCACCTTCGTCTTGTGTGGTGTGGCACAAAGTTGCTATATTTATCTCATGGTCAATGTGGAAGGAGAATTGCTCCATAAATTTCTCGACTAGCTCTCCCCATGATCTAATGCCAGAATCTAGACCCGAAAACCATTCTAGTGCAACCCCTACAAGACTTCGTGGAAATAGCCTCATAAGGTACGTGGGGTCGTAAGCGACATCAGTGCATATGGTAGAAAACTCCCTGATATGTTCTACTGGATTGCGTTTGCCATTGTACTTAGGAAGATTTGGTATGACATATCCGTGAGGGAAAGGTGTCATGTACAATGATCTATCAAAAGGGAATGGGCATATGTCCTTTGGTGAAAATGATTTCTTAGTTGACACTGACATGTTATCCATTTGCGTTTGTAATGCCTGCATTTGTGTTTGTAGGATGTCAACTTGAGTCAAAGATGTGCTAGAAGGATTATGCGGATCCATGTATGTATTCTGAAATCCAAAGTCTCGTGATGGGTTTTGATTGAACGTTGGCATCTGAGGTGGATTTGGATTCGGAATGTTGGTAAATGTATTCTGGTTTGGAATCGACATAGATTGATGTTGTCCTGGATTTTGTGTAAATGGATTCTGAGTACCACTCTGTACAAAGGGATTCTGATTCGGAACCGATGTGAAATAGTTTTGGCTTGGAATCTGGGTAGACGGATTCTGACTACCAATCTGTGAAAAGGGGTTTTGATTCGGAACCGATGTAAATTGGTTTTGACTGCTAGTCTGGAAAGGTGGATTTTGATTGCCATATTGGAAGGAGGGAATGCCCCCTATTTGTGTAATCCTTGGTATAGTACTAGTGACCTGAACACTAGGTATGGCCATCGACTGTGGCAAGGTACCTATAATGCTAGCAGTAGGTGTGGTTGTTGATTGCGCACTCGTGACACTGACATAAGATGTATGGGCTGATGTTTTAGGTCTTTTACTCCCACTAATAGGACCGAAGGGAATAGATGATGAAGCCCCTATAGTGAAACTAAATCCCGATGTCATTGTAGGTGTACCAAATGGGGACGTATGGACTGTCGTACTCTGTGTAGACGTGCTAGATGGCATAGTCGTGCTGACTTGAGGTATAGTAGTACTAGCAGTCGTGGTATTTGTCCCTTGTGTAGGTTGAGTTTGTAAGGTACTAATATCAAATCCTAGAGGTAAGGTAGCACCTTCAGCTAGCAATTTTCCTAAGAACCGTTGACGATCGTTTGCTAGGTACTCATCTACAAAAGAGGCAAACTCAGGGTCTTGTGCGGCAGCCTCTATGTCTTTTGTTGTAACATGTCCTTGAGTGTTTCTAGTGGTAAATTTGTCTAATAGAGTCTTATGAGGTCTTGAAGAAAATGGGTTGATGAACTCGCTTGGGTTCGACATGTTTTCTCTCTCTCTTCTCTTAGACCTAGTTTCAACCATGTAAGACAAGCTCAATATGCGGGAAATGCAAAACTATATCTAGAAACTATATGACTCTATTCTATGTTTTTGGGGTTTTCTTATGCAAAATAAGGGATGTCCTATGATGATACTAGTCTAGACTCCAAGGGTGCAAGAAGTCTAAATGAGACCCTAAAATGATCAATTCTATAAACTCAAGGTGGAAGGACCAACTACCTAAAGTCAAACCAAAGTGTCAATTTAGTTAAGTCAAGGAACCAATGTAGGACGAAGATCAAAGACAAGTTGAGTTTCCTAACTAGACTGATGAGCTAGGACGACTCTCTGTAGGACAAAGTATATGATGATAAGACTAGGTTCAATGACAGATTTCGTTGACACTATGACCTTTCTAGAGTATAGATGGTAGACTACTCCTAAAGTTTGTAAAAGTGACCTCTCTGAAAGTCTAATGCAAGGTGATATGTACCCTATGATGAAGCTAAACTCTAACTGAAGACAACTATGGTAATGACTAAATGAACCTAAAGGATGCAAAATTGAGCAAATCATTTCAGGTTTATGTTTTTGAAGACTGTTTGTATGATGACCACTGAAACTGGTATAACCCTGCTAACTGGACAGTGACAGTGAATTTTTGTTTTTCTGGTAATCAGACAGATGTGTTTCAATTTTAACAGTTGTGGTTCAAACTGACAGATGCGACTCAAAATTACCAGATGCGACTCAAAATTACCAGATGCGACTCAAGCTGACAGATGCGACTCAGAATATAACGCATGCGGTGTTTCCAAAATAGATGCGACTCACACTGACAGATGTGATTCAGATATTACAGATGTGGCTCAAAACAACCAGATGCGACCTATATAAATCAGATGTGAGCCAAACTGACAGATGTGACTCAAAAATTATAGATGCGACGCAAAACTTATAGATGCGACTCAAAATTAATAGATGCGACTCTAAAAATCAGATGCGTGTTTCTGGTGAACAATTGCGACTCTCTGTGAATTTTTAGTGACATGAAATTTAAACTGACCCGGTTTTCTATGATCAAATTCTGACAATCAAAGACAATCGTAAGACAAAGTGTTTTCAGTTTCAATTTTGGACTCCAAGAATGTTTAAAGTGATAAAAGACAAGTACATCCTAATAGGCCAAAGGCCTAGGGTTTGTATACTTGGTATAGCCCACCAGTTATACCCCGGATTGTTGATGAACACCTTTCCTTCTCGAGAGCGGATAGCTTAGGAATTTGGTGGCATTGGCTCCCCTCCACGGCTCATTAATGTCTTTTGAGCACACCAATTCCGAATTCATTGGGTAATGACATCCCAAGAACCGCTATCTCTACTCAAGGGGATCAGTAGTGAGTAATCTTCGGGCATGATACTGTACCCTGCACTAATACCAAGCAACGGCCACAAATAGGTTGGTCTCTACAACAAAGGGTATTTAATTCGGGCATTCCGTTCGTGGGGTGTGATCCATACGGCGCGAGTCCCCTTTCGGATCCATCTCGTTGGAACCACACTCGTGATTCTTGGGGTTTCCCCAAGAACCCACTTTTGTATACCGGCTGGAAGTCCCTCGGGTTCAGGGTGCTACCGGTCTGAGTCGTTCTGGGGTGAGTACTTTTTCCCACCAGAACAGGCCCAAATTCTAGAGTTGGTAACCGTTTCTCTTACACCCAGGGTCGCACGGATGCGCAAGGGGAGAGGATACTTCGATATACCAATCGTAAGGGTAACCAGACTTGTGCTTTCGCACCAAACACAGTAGACACTTGTTAATTTTAACCAAATGAAAGATTTGCTACGCTACCAAACAATCTGTTTCAAAATTTAACTAGGGTCTTCGACAAGCGTCCTGCAGAAGATATCATTAGTAATTTTCAATTTTGTCTTCGCCAATCATCCTGCAAAAGCTTGTTAACTCCAAATGGCCACACACTGAAAATCAAATATCAGTAACACGAAAATCAATTGAAAATTCTAGATTGCCGAAAGCAGAAATAAAATTTTACCAGTCAATTGTGTCGTTTTGTTACCAGTCAGATGCGTCGTTTCTTTTTTAGTTGCGGCTCGGGATATCACTTGCGATTCAAGAATTTCCAGATGCGTCGTTTCTCTGTCAGATGCGGTTCATAAACTCAATTGCGGTTCAAAAACTTCACGTGCGGTTCCGGAAAACCAATTGCGGTGCAGAAACTTCACATGTGGTTCGGAAAATCAGTTGCGGTGCAGAAACTTCACATGCGTCATTCCGTACAAAAAATCTGCAAAATCAAAAATTAAAAGATCTACGGATTCACGAAGATGGTGTCTTCACGTCGGGTTCACCAAAATGTAATGTCTGAAATAAGAGCTTTGCACAATAGACACACCATAATCAAGATTAGAAGCACACACGCGTATACAATACTAAAATCTAACATGCAAATTCATACTTTAAGCAACAAAGAACATGGGAAAGTAAAAACATAATTAAAACTAGAACAATATCACCAATTTTCAAATGTATTTCCATGAATTATCTCGATTGCCCTTCTCCATTTCGCTTGTGTGGTATAATTGCCCTCAGATTTTCAAGTAATTCATGCAAGTATAGCCTAAGATAGTAATCAGCAAAATATCAAAGATTCAAGACAAAAGTGCTCTCCAAAAGTTATCAAATTCGCGAGAGAGATTTCGAGAGAGAGATTTAGCGAGAGATCGGAATGAAGAATGACAAATTAATTTATAGAAAATTGATTATTCGAATGACAGTCCAAGATTGAAAGATTAACAGACGGTTGAGATTGACTGATTAGACATGCAATTAGATAACTGATAGAAGTGACATGAGTGATTCGAATTAGAAATAGAATTAAAGATTAAATAAATGGTTTAATCTTCAGTTCGACATTCGAAAACATAAGAAATATCTTTGCATGACAAAGATAAAGATTGATTAAAGCAACTCTCTGTTCGAACGCACGCACAACACTTAATTAATTAAATAAGAATATTTAATTAATCTGCATGTACACGCAATTGAGTTAGAAGTGGACGATTGCATGATTAGACGAAGAGATTACTCGAAGATGCCACTCAGACATTAAATCAATAGTTAACTGAACGATTAAAATAGATGTCGAGTTGAGTAAAAGTGAATACTTAGATAACTCACATAATTATCTAAAATATAGAGGAATGTGTTAAAATAAACTTAATGAATTAAATAATTCATTTAATTCAAGACTTGATATTCGAAGGATAATTAAATAAATAAGATTTATTTAATTAAATGACGAAGGGGATTTAAATGAATAATTAAATAAATAATGACTTTATTTAATTATAGTTGAAATATGATAAAGAATAAATTAAATAATGATTTATTTAATTTGTCCGGAAGAATAAGGTTAATTAGTAAGATAATTAAATAACAAGCGTTTATTTAATTAATTAGAAGAAATGAAGAAAAGTGAATTAATTAAATAATTGAGATTATTTAATTAATAGATGAATTAATGTTAAGATGAATAATTAAATAATTGACATTATTTAATCATGATCATGAATAATACGAATTATGCAGAATATGGAAGTCGCAGGCTAATAACCAGATTTCGGTGTCTACAGAACTTATTCTTGGACATTGCTTTATTTTCCATGTGTTCAAACAAGGATCTACCTCAATTGTTAAGCAATAGCAAGGAACCTTGATCTGATACCAATTGTTGAACACACCAAAATACCAAGAGGGGGGTGAATCAATATGCTTTAAAATTCAATCCAAATTAACTATTACTAATGTTGAGCTTAACCAATTAAGCATTCACCTACTTAATCAAAACATGAAAGAACATAAAAATCCACAAAAATAACATAGATGACACTATATTTATGTGGAAAACCTCATAGAGGAAAAAAACATGATGAGAAATGTTGCTAGGAGCTACTTTCCTAATCCAATCTCACAAGTAAATAATAGTTTACAATTTGATTTTGGGCTACAACCCAAGGAAGCAACTACTCCCTAACTCAGTTTTAGGGGTTGAAAGCCAATAAAGCTACTACTCCCTAATTAAAAGAAAGAACAACTAAAATATTATTGGTTTTATGGCTTCAACCACCGATAATCATCAATTTTTCTCATTAGTTATGTAGCGGATCTTGTCGTGCTCTGCTCATGCACTCATTCATCTTCACACACTTTCATTAATTATCTTCACAACTTTGATCTTCTATATATATCATTTGTACACTTGTAAAATGCAAATTCAGTCAACCACAAACAAGGAATATTAAATTTCTATTATGTCGGCCTACATCTCCATTGGCGGTATACAAAAATGATAAAAAATTAACTACATTTTACTCATATGAGTCAGAATGAATCATACAACATATACAATCAATCCTTGAACTCTGATCAAACATAAATTTTTGGCATACATCACCAACATACCCTAGTTGTCCTCAACAACAACATATCTTCACAAACTAACTTGAAACACTTGTGTGGTCCTAGAAAAAAGATAGAGCATCATGCACTTCAAACCATAGATACTATGAGATATGTAGAGTGTCCAAAAAACTCATACCACTAATCTATACAATATTTTATTGCTACAAGTACCCAACCTTATGTTTTGTAAAAGAATAGGCATCTAAAATCAACTGCAACACTTTTTCACTTGAAAAATAAACTTTTGGAGCACCAAACCACTTGAATCTCCAATATAGCATGCATTTTACATCACTCAACATGTCCTTGAAACTGTATGGCCAAATCATTACATCTGAAGGAATGTGGGGCATTCCAATAAGCCTTCATCATCACTTTGTACTACTAGAGCACATACTGAAACTTTGTCACTTGTAACTTTCACTACAAAATGATTAATGACTTGAATTATTAGATATAACACCTTCACATCTCTATCAACTTATCTTTTTAACCAAAAGACTAATCTTTCTCTATGGAAGGATGCAGACCAAAACATTGTGTCTCTAACTTAGGATATATACTATGAAAGCCTCAAACACAACTTATGTAACTTTTCACTAAGTTCAATACACCAAACTATAAATATATCAATGTAGACATATTGCAAACACATTAGAACATGTGTACCCACCTCTGCATCATACTTAGGCATTAGGCAGATCCATACACTACACTACTGACTTGTACCAACTAATATCTCTACATACCAACCATCTCTAGAGCATATACAATATTCAAAACACTTTTGACATCAATGAAAACTAATCTTATCAAGATGCAATAATTTTAATGTTGAAGAGGAAATTCCTAAGGTTGAAGGTTTCTTAAATTGCTACCTTGGATAGGAAGATTGATTTGAACACTCGAAACACTAAGAGGGGGGTGAACTGGTATTCCTTTAAACCAGTCAAACATTTAAACATCCAACTTACATATCATATTCAAGTGTAGTAATGAAAGAAATCATGAAACATCCAATCAACATCGCATAACACATGAACACAAGGATTTTTATGTGGAAAACCTAGAATGGGAAAAATCATGGTGAGGATTAACTCGCAATATATTATAACTGGTTATAACTATATTATACAAGTGCTCACTACAGGTGGACTCACTATCCAAGTGGACTCACTTCCCATTGAAAGAAAAAAGAGATAAAAGAGATTATGTGGCTCACAACATAGATTCAACTATTACAATTGCATCTATCATATGAATGAAATGTAATTCCAATTAATCTCAATAGACTAACTTTACACACTTCATCTGATTTTGATCTAACACTCTTCCTTCCTCTACATTCACATCACTCTAATATTATACTCAACATTCACATCATTAGCATCACTTTCATGTAGGAAATTCATCAAAACATTGAAAATTATCTAGCCTTTATATATCCACTTCACCCATAACAACAATTAGGTCGGCCTAATTAGATGTATCATTCAAAATATACAAAATATAACTTTTTGGCTCAAAATCCTTCCACACACACCTCGTGAAAAGATTCAAATCTCAAAACACTTTGAAATAGGTTGTCATAGACCTATAATAAATCCCACATAACTCCACAATACTTATTTAAGCTTCACATACCTTCAAACCTATTAGCTCGTCACCACATGAGACCTAATATATAAATACTCCAACTATATACCCATATTTGGACATGCGTACCTCAAAAAATCATGCCAATTGGAATATACACTCTATTGACATCCATCAACATCTCTTCAAATCTACAAAGTCAAAATCTAATCCATGGAGAAGTGCGAATTCTCCAACTCATATGCACAAAACTAGAAAACACCTATAACTGTCAAGCTGAACTTATGTTACTCATAACTTTCACACCAAAATCCAAAACAAGATGAAACTCTGGAAGTAGATGCTCCTACTAGCCAAAAAAAATATACTAGAACTATAGAGCAAAGCACTAAATGGTGGATCGATGCAAACCCAAAAACTGGATGCTTTATATACAAAACAACTGGTATAAATACTTAGTCATTTTCATCACAATTTTCTTTACCATATCAAGCCTTCTTGCAAAATTTCCTTATACAAACATCATAAAACATGTTAGATCCAACCAAAATGATCTGCACCATGATTTCCAAAGCAAGATGCAATGTTGACATCAATGAAAATATTACGATGCATAACAATATACCTTGTGTTTGTCTCACATGCTCATGTTGCCAACAACAAAATAAATGATAGATTCCTCATTCTTCCAAAAATATTCCCCTTTGTCATTGATGGAAACATGACAAAAAATATCCAAAATATTCTCCCCCTTTGACATCAAGGTAAAAGGGAGCATACAACAACTTTTCTTATCGGATCTCCCCTTGAGGAATATATGGATATGTACAAATTGAAAAGTTGAATTGACTCCCCCTAAGTTGTGTACTAGAGCACAGCCAAAAGATTTTATGAGAACCCACTCTATATAATCTGCATATGTAAAAATAGTTTGAAACTTAAAAATATAAATGCATAAATAATAAGGAATACTGTCAACCAGAGGAAGTTGACTCTTGAAGATTTTTCCTATGTGTATGCCAGGCCTATTTACCTTCTTCCAAATCTTCTTTGTTTTCCAAAGAATCTTACATTGAGTCACTAGCTCCACTATAATTTCTTCTCCTTCTTTTGGAGTGTTAGGTACTAGATTGATCTATGTAGCCCTATTAGCACTCAAAAGATCACTTGAAATATATATGAATTTAGAATTTACCAAGTTTTTTAGATTTCCAAACTACAAAATGATTTTCTCCTTTCGGGCCTATAGCTAAAAGAATCTCTCATGAAAATATTCTATTGTTGTTCTTGTGTTTCCAATCAGATCATGTGTTGGATCATAGGCACTAGAAACAATGTTAATTTAGGACTCAATTGAGTCCATTTCACTCTTGATGCTCTGTGTCACTCCAAGCCACTTCATACAATATTGGAATAGAGTCTTTCCCTCATCTGCACAATCTTGTGCACCCTTGAGGTTTTCTTGAAGCTTTTTGTGTGTGAGGGCACACTTCTCAGTAATCTCCATCATCTTCTTGTCAATTATCTTCTTTTCAACCTCATTTTCAACTCATCCCTTAAGATCAACAACATATTCTTTAAAATACTCAATTAATAAATTCAAATTCTCCATACTAGAAAGTGATATGTTAAAGCTTACACCAGGTATGGCCTCTTTAAGAGACTTTATAGCTTCATCTATTAGCTCTCCACTCTTTTGATTGGTCCCTATAATATCCTTTTGGGCAGATGCATGGAATACATCTCCCAACTGAAGCTTGTGGAGTGGGGAAATATTGTCAAGGTCCACATTCCCCTATTTCATAGGTAATTGTAACAATTTTGTTGATAAAACCAGCTAGAAAATGAGTTGCATGCTTAGTAAGTTCTTTAATTAATCTCCTGAGGATCTAGAGGATTCACCAAAAGCCTTTATATTCTTTGCAGTATTTTCCTTCAACTCATTTTCCTCATTCTTTCCAGAGCTCACTAGTGTTTTCTTTTTCTTTTTCTTTGCATCTCCAAATGCATCTTTATTCTTTTCCTCATCATCCTTCTCATTATTTTTTTGGTCACCACTCTAATTTTCTTCACCAACAGATTGGTTTATGGTATATAGAAGAGATTTCTATGATTTTCCTTGTGTATCTTCAACATTCTCTTTAGGTACCGAAGGAGGAGAGGTATCCTCTTTTGTTGTACCTTCACCAATAGGGGCTTCATTTTCAACATTCTTCTCTACCTCTCCATCTTCCTTTGTCACTTATTCCACTTCTAGAAGAACATTATCTTGAGCATATCCTTCATCTATTGCATGCTCATGTTGAGCATCAATGTCCTATGCTTCATCTCCTCTATTGACATCCAAAGCAATATGTTTTGTGCATTCCTGAGTCATTCTATACCTCTATGTTATGTTTTCAATCTTGTCAATTGTCTCCTTTTGGAGCCTTTCAACCTTGCTTTTGTTTCTTCCCATAAGGGTATTCACCCTTTTCTTTTTCTTGAATTTTGTTCTATACAACTCAACCAATGTAGTTTTATTTTCCTCTAAGAGAGGAGCACCAATCTTCTTCAATGCATATTCTTTTATTTTTTCCTCTTCTTCTATTGCTTCTTACCTTCTTTTTACCAAGACATTACACAACTTTGTAGAAATTTAGTTTTCAATGTTCTTCATGTCAACTTCTAAAACAATAATATATTTAATGATAGCTTCTACAATGGTGGCCTTATCCACCTCATCTTATTTATTGTATAGGGTTGTAGTTTCTACTAATATTTCATACTATAAAATGTTATTGAACAATTCTTTTAACTTCATGGGAGTGTGTGTACTTACTGGAGGTGTTTTCCTTTTCTTTTTCCTTTCATCTAGAGTTTTCTTCTACCTTATTTCTACTTTCTTCTTCTTTGAATACACTTTCTTGGTTGCTTCTCCCTTCTTTCCTTTCATGTGTATGACAAATGCCTTCTTTTCTTTCTTTATTTCCTCTTCTTCATTGGTGCTCATGACATCCACTTTCTATTTTTTGGAACTTGCTTCACTCTGTGAAGCTTTATCTTTTCTCTTCCAAACCAATTGAGGTCCTTCTTCTTCATCATCACATTCCTCTTTAACATTTACACTTATGTTATTTTCTCTTACTACTTTCTATTTTGTTCTCTTTTTGGCAGGGCCTGTAGGTGGTGTTATTGTAGTAGCATTATTCTTCTCAAACCTTGTACTCTACACAATCAGAGGGGACTTCTCCTTCACTGAAGTACTTTCAGTTGATTTTCTCTTTTCCCTTATATGAGGCTTAGTCTTGGAGGAATTTGAATAGTAGGAGGGATGGTAGCTATTCTACCAGATCTTCTAGTGCTTGATGAGCTTCCTAGAGCTCCATCCCTTGCTCTTACTTGCTCCACTTGCTCTTTTGTGAATATCATGTCCTCTTAAAACTGTGCAACCATCTTTTCAATATTCTTCTTTATTATTGGTTTCTTCTACTCCATATGCACCTCCATTGATTTTTCTTCATAGGTTTCATATCTTCCTTATGTGGTGTCCTTAGGATTACTAAGCATAAAATCAACTAAGGAAATAATCTCTTATCTAGTAATCTCATATCCCATTGTTGGGATCCACATTGTCCTTGGTTCAATTGCTTGAATGATGCATTATTTGTTGATACCATGAATATGATTTCATCCTTCTATTTTTCCACCATTTTCTTAGGGATTCTTTCTCTTTCATGCACCCTCTTCTAAAACACTACAAATAAAGCTTCAAGAGCTTCATATTGTGCCTCTACATCACCAAGACCTCTTAGAAAGTCTCTAATTTGATGTGCAACTGGTCTTCCTTTTAGCCATACAACACTTTTAGTACTGAGTAGTTCTCTCAAGAAGTAGAAAAGTAGAAAAACAATCAGGGTACCATACTTAAATGGATGTTTCTTTTCCTTGGTCTTCTCCAAATTGTCTATTAGTTGTTGTCTCAAAAACTCATAAAGATAATAGTCAATTCCTTCCTCCACCATCTCATGGGTAGTATTTATTGCGATGGCAGATACAAAATTTTCTCTATTAGAGTAGTAGACCTTGTATCCTATCATCATGGAAGCATATTTCATAGTTGGATTTCTTATCTTATTCACTGTCAAGGCCCTCTTTTCATATTTAGCATCAGTCAATATTGTGACCATTTCATTTTTCACTGATTTGAGTATTGGAACAGGTCTGATGGAGCACAAACATGTAACTTCTCCAATCACATACTTTGTAATTAATCCAATCATGTCAGTATAGAAAAATCTATCATAAATTCTTCTCAATGCAATTCTAACCCATTTATCATCAAAGAAAAAATTTGGAAACCCTTCCCACACATCAAGTTTCTTCACAACTAGGTTTTGATATTTTGGTTTCTGGAAAAAATGATCTCCAGTAAGTTCATTCATCCATACCTCCTAGATTAGAATGATTATGCTCCTCTAACATGATATGCATATAAATCTTTATATCCTCTATATGTAAAACACCATATGGAACACAAGAAATGCACCTATTAGATTTACCTCTGTTGATTTAACAAGATGTTTCTTAAACTTAGGTCATGATCTATCAGTAACTTCAATAACCCTTGGTATAGCCATTTCAAAATAAATTCAAATTGATTTCAACAAAGTTCTCTATGAAACTAGGGCAAAAAAAAATTTAAATACTTTTTCCTTTTCTTTTTTGATTAGGTTTTGAATGCACTAGATCATAAATCACCTTGATCACTCCAAATATTTTATTCACTGCTCTGCTCCTCTTCAATGCTCATTGTGAAAGTAAAATCACTTATAACCTTTTGAAATCAGTCAACCTAATTTTGTATTGAATACTTCATACAATAAAGTTGGAAAACCCTTCACTATGTGAACAGTTACCTTCAAATGCTCTACAATCTTTTGCATTAACATTTTCTACCTTAATTTTCTCCAAAAAATCAAGCATGTTTACCTAAACCACACATCCTTGTGTTAAAAAATTAGTACCATTTTCTTTAGAAGGGGATAAAATATTCATTAAAGCTCTCCCTAAGCTAAAGCTCTCAACTTAGTTTCTAGAGGATACATCTACATCAAATGCTGGTACAAATTCATCCTTAACCTCAGTCTCTTCCTTATTTCTCTAGATCTTATCCATCTCCTTTATTTTTTATGGATCAATCTTTTGTACTAGTTCATTATTCTTTACTAGATTGTCCTTCATATTTCTACTTGTGTAAAACTTATAAATATGTCCAGGCCTATTGCAATTGTAGTATATGACACTCTTTTAACCAATCTTACTTCTATTTATTCTAGATCTTCATTGATTAGATTTATGCCAAAATTCATAGCATATAGTGTAATAGTAGTCGTTTAACTATTGAACCATTCTACCACTATTATAGCCATCCATCATTTGACTTTTTCACTCACTAGCTCTATGACCAAATTTCTTGCAAGTAAAATATTGACCAAAAAGAGGTGCAACATTTTGATTCATTCTGCTTCTAGATTCCATAGCCTTATGTCCAAATTATTGCAAGAATAATAGAAACCATTAAAATATGGTACCTTTTTGTATTTGGTTGTCTAACCAGTAGTCTTCTAGCTACATTCTTTTGATTCCAAATTTTCTTTTCATTGTTTTTCTTTTCTTTAGTCTTCTTTTCATCATTTGATGTATGATCTGATTTTGAAATTTCACCCTTTTCAAATCCTAAAACTTCTTTATCTTTAGCTCCTTTCTAATTTGCAATCATTTCATCAAGATTTGTAGAACTCATCTTGAATTTGTCTTCACAACTCCTTGCTTTCTCTTGATTTGATCTCAGATTCACAATTTCTTGTTCAAGCCTTGTGCATTCTTTAGATTTTCTTTTCACCATTATATTCAAGCATTCTTAAACTCTCTCTCTTTCTACAACTTGCACCTTCAAATAGGAAATGGTTTCATTTTCTTGTGTCATCTACTCACTAACCTCTTTATTCCTTTCTCTAAATTTATTGATTTTCTCCCTCAATTTTTTGATGCATTCATTTGCTTCTTTGGAATTTTACTTTATATTTCTATTTTCACCTTCAATTCTTTCAAGATCTTTAAGAGAAACTTTGAGTTCTCCATTCATATCAAATATGCAATCTTCTTCTATAGATCCAATAGAAGAAATATCTTCTAGAGGAATAGATAATCTTCTAACAGCCATGTGTTCAACCTCTAATATCTTTCCCAAGTAGTTAAGATCCTTCCAAGGAACCAATATCTTATGCCAATTGTTGAACACCTAGAATACTAAGAGGGGGGTGAATCAATATTCTTTTAAACCATTCAAACATTTAAACATCCAAATTACATATCATATTTAGTTGTAGTAATGAAATAAAGCATGAAACATCCAATCAACATCACATAACACATGAACACCAAGACTTTTATGTGGAAAACCTAGAATGGGAAAAACCACGGTGAGGATTAACTCACAATATATTATAACCAATTATAGTATATTATAGAAGTTCTCACTACAAGTGGACTCATTGCCCACTAAAATAATAAAAGAGACAAAAGAAAGTTTGTGGCTCACGGCCTAGATTGAATGGTTACAATTGAATGTATCATATGCATGAAATGTAGTTCCAATAATGCTCAATAGACTAGATTTACACACACTTCATCTGACTTTGATCTAACACTCTGCTTTTCTATGCATTCACATCACTCTAATATTCTACTCAACATTCACAACTTAGATTCATAATGTATTCTCTTAATTCGCATCATTCGCATCACTTTCATGTAGGAAATTCATCAAAACACCTAAAATGATCTAGCTTATATATTTTCTTCACCCATAACATCAATTAGGTTGGCCTAATTAGATTTATCATTCAAAATATATAAAATATAACTTGTTGGATCAAAATCATTCCACACACACCTCGTGCCAAGATTCAAATCTCAAAACACTTTGAAATAGGTCATCATGGACCTATAATAGATCCCACATAACTCCACAATACTTATTTAAGCTTTGCATACCTTCAAACCTATTAGGTCGGCACCACAAAAGACCTAATACGAAAGTTCTCCAGCTATATACTCATATTCGAACACATGCATCTCAAAACATCATGCCAACTAGAATGTACACTCTATTGGCATCTATAAAAATCTCCTCAAATCCATAAAATCAAAATCCAATCCTCAAAGAAGTGTGAATTCTCCAACTCATATGCACAAAACTAGAAAACTCTTGTAACTGTCAAGACGAACTTTTGTTACTCATAACTTTCACACCAAAAGAAAAAATGAGATGAAACTCTAGAATTAGATGCTTCTACTAGCCAGAAAAAATATACTAGAACCATAGAGAGAAGAATTGAATGGAAAACTAATGTGGACCCAAAAAATAGATGCTTTGTATGCAAAAACATTGGTATAAATACTTAGTCATTTTTCATTACAATTGTCTTTATCGAATCAAACCTTCATGGAAAATTTCCTTATACAAATATCCTAAAACATGGTAGAGCCAACCAAAATGATCTACACCATGATCTCCAAAGAACGATGCAATTTTGGCATCAATGGCAACATTGCACTGCATAACGGTATACCTTGTGTTTGTCCCACATGCTCATTGTTGCCAACAACAATATCGATGAAAGACTCCTCATTCTTCCAATAGATTGTAGAACCTAGCCCTCTTCTTATCTTGAAGATATTTCTTTGGTGGTCAACTGGCTTGTTAACAAAATCAACCAAATCTACATGAAGGTTGGCATTCATCACAAGGTATTAAAGTATTCATTTATAAATTTTAGTAGAAGAAAATTGCAAACCTATAGAGGAGAGGAATGCTAAGGATGATGCATGGCCAATTTGAAAGAAGAAGTATCTAAAAACTAAATAATCGAGAAATTGGAGATTGATCTCTTAAAGATCAAATCCAATATTTCCAAGGTTGTCAATTTTAGTAAAGCCACTATCAATAATTCTATTAAAAATATCTAAGCTCCACAAGACAAGATTAGGATCCAACATAGCCAAGTTCATATTGCTCCCAATAAAAAAACTCATGGTAGAAAAACTAAGTTTGGGAATAATGTGGAACTAGTCAATATTTCTACCTTGGAAAAGAATTTTAAATCCCTCCAAGATAAGTGGGAGGATATTATAGCTCTTAATGATATTTAATCTATCTAGTTTATGTTTGTTCCAATATGATTCCCTAGCTCTAGTTTATTTTCTTACTTTTCCTTTCTTCTACTTTATGGTGTTTTCTTCGGTGTTTATTTGTTGAACTATTATTTTTGTTGTGTTCTAGTACATATGATCATTTTGATGTTTCATGGTGGTTATTCTTTTAAAAATATTTGAGAACCTCTTAAAACCCTTTTTTCTACCTTATATATAATAAAAAATATTTTTTTAATAGAAAAAATACCTAATTTAAATATATGTAAAGAAAAATATTTTATAATAAAATATGAGTCTATTTTTTTATTATTATCAATTAAAAATTGATAATAAATAATATTTTCAATAAATAATAAAAATACTATCATATTTATTTTTTATAAATTTCAACATCGATAGAAATAAACTATTTCATATATTATATTAACTTATATATAAATCTAATGTTTCTATAAAATTATAATTATATATATATATAGATATATATATAAGTTAATTTTAATATTTAATTAATTATATTTTTATATTCTTGAGTGATATGGTGTAGGATTTGGTGGTTGCTCACTCTTCTTTGTTCATGACTCGTCTTCATGCTCTACGACCAACTTTGGGGAATGTGTTTTGACAAACAAGTTAAATTTTTTTTCATGTAGTGAAATTTTTGTTTAAGCATTTACTTGAAGATTCTTTTTATGATCTATATTATGATCCATATTTTTTCCATATGTAACCATTTTTGGAAAAGTAATATAAATCCTTTTATAGTGGCTAAGCCACTTTTATTGAAAAAAAAATATATTTGTTATATTAATTTGAATTATATACTATGGAAGATAACGATATTTTAAAAGTTTTTGATTTTTTATTCAAGGGGTAAATGCTTTTGAACCGAAGCTATGAACTAGAATACAACCACTCAACAATACCACCCCAATGGGGTTTGAACCTTGGTGACAAGAACAACAATGCCACCTTTAAACATCAATATCGAGAAGGGCTAAAAGTTTTTGATTGAATATAAATGATATTTTACTTTAGAAATACATTTTGTATTTATTGGTGTGTTAATTTGTAAAATCTGATATTTAATAATGTCTCATCTTTACAGAGATAAGTTTGTTTTTATAACAATTTTAAATAAATATTTGTCAGATTTCTTATTAGTGAATGATGTGTTTACTTTGTACATTTTATTCTTGTTATTCTTTATATAATAATAAAAGGGTTTTAAATTAAATATCACATTATATCATTAAATAAATTTAAGATAAAAGAGGCTTGATAAGGGAAACATGTTAGTACTCCAAAAATTAGGTCTTTTTAGTGAAGGTGGAAAATGATACTTTTTTAATTCTAAATTTTTAGGAAGATCATGAACAAGCTATTTTTTACATGTAGTAAGGACTCCTTGTGTTTTTATTTTCATCTATGTGGAAGGCCTCAAAAATTTACGAGAATCATTACTCTGAGTTAGATGAAACTATAAGAAGGAATGTTAAGAGTCAAGGAGACCTGGTATCATATGAGATAAGGATGTGTAGGACGAGATTCCAAAGACACTTTTGGAGGGTGTCTTATTCTATGTTTTTTTTGGTGGAAATAGAAGTGGATTCCTCTTCTAGAGGCGGTAAAGGAAAGAGGTGGATCTAGAAGAGAAACAAAAATATGGTGCAAGAGGTATGAGAAAAGAAAACATTTGATTATGTAACCAACAAATTATTGAATAAAATACATCACTAATTTGAATGCACAAAATTTAGGAAATCAATTGAAAGCCAAGTTTCATTATGATTATGCTATCCTCCTACCGTTAAAAAATAAACCTTATATCTACTAATCTAAATACTACTTTTTTGGCAACTTTTGACAACTTTCGTAATTTTCCATTTTAGGTAGTTTTTTATACATATCTATTTAACCATAGAAATTACTAATTACATCCCTACCACTATGGTGACATTTATTGCAAACTTAAATTTCTAATTGGAACAAAAGTTCAAAAAAACAAGAAAAAATAGATATATAAAATTAAAAAAATAAGGATAAAGATAGGAAACGATGGGAATTAATTAAATAATTAAGAAATATAGAGGAGGGATTATGTTGCTACCAAATTTTAGTAGAGTTAGGGCTATGGGTTATGATAGAGTAAATGGAATCGATGGAGTGTTACATGGCGGTGGAAAAGCTTCAGCCATCGATTTTTAGAATGACCGCTTGGATGGGGGTGTGATTGAACAAGCACCACATTATACTTGTGACAGTGTCAAAGCTCTAGATGATAGTATGGGATGCTCACTTGACTCAGCTGGGATCTCCCCTCAGCCCTCTGTGGCATCCAAAAACATGTTTTTAGGGATGGGCTTATCATCAAGACCCCTTTCTTAGACATTTTCAAAGGTGTGAGGGTGACGTTGCATGGCTTATGGTTGATCCACAACTTGGTGCCCCTTTGGAAAACACCAAATCTAGGTTTGGTATGCTTGTAGTTTCATTGAATTCAAAGTATTCAGGTATAAATAATAGGAGGGTTATTCATTTCTCTTTATAAACCCCTGAAATTGGATTTTATACTATTTTATTAAAGGAACTGCATGAAAATGAAGAATTTTTCTTTGAGAATGGGTTTTAGGTTTAGTCATCTCTAGCCTAGCCTTCCAAAGATTCACCAATGGATTTTTAAAATGTGGCTTCATTTAATGGATTTTTTTCAAAGATTTGTCCAAGTGCAGGGGGTTTTCTACTATGGTATTTGGCAGTAAGACAAAAATGCCATCCTTAGTTACATATGGGTGTGGGGAGAAAGCACACTACTTTTAAAATCTTGGCACCCAAACTTTAACCCGACCACTGAATATTTTCAATTATGTTGTTCTAGGTTTTCCTTCCAAATATCCCCATCCATTATTTGTTTGAATCATGCTTTTCAGCTATTAGAAACTCTTAGAAACTTTACAGATACAAATACAAATTCAAGAGACTTCATCCACACAACCTTTTCTAAGATTCTGGTAGAGTTGGACACCTCTAAATCCCTCTCAATAGTAATCATCTTGAGTGTGAATGGTCACATCTAGTCACAACTCTTGGATTACAAAGGTTTAACCTTTAGGTGCAGAAGATGGTACAAAACTAGGCACATTGTAGTAGAATGCCCAAATGTTAAATCTCAAACAAAATGGGAGGCTACTTGGTGGAAAGATGCTTCCCCTAAATATTATTTTGTTTTGAACTCCCCTAAAAGTTGTGTTTCCTCTAAAGAATGATACCAGTAGGAAGAATGAAGGGAATATTGAGGAACTTCCTTCAAATTCAAACAATGATCAAAATTTGCCTCATTTGAGTGACTCTTGTTGTTTATATCATGTTGTTGGTAGTGATGATACCTCTCAAAGACCCTCTCCTATGGACACTTCTGCTCCAACAATCAAACAACATGCAGGATATCTATTGTATGGTGTGGGGCCCCAGACCTCAGGTGTTGAGAGCTCCATCTCGCATGCTCTATCTCAAGATCAAAAGGATTCAAATGTTGGCATTGGAGAAAATGAATGCAAATAATACGGAAAAAGAAAAGGAATGCTAGAAAATGTGTGAATGTCTACAACAGAATGTGGTTGCAATCTCACACCAAATTTGGTTCTAAAGAAAAAAATAATGAAGGGAGCGATGAGTGGCACATAGTGGAGAAAAGGGAAAATAACATCCTCAAAATCAAAGAAATTAAGAATAAATTGTAGTCACTCAGGGGCTAAAACTACAACCAAGATTAAAGTATCTCAAGATTTATGAGTTGATCAAGATTTATGAGTTGATAGGAAAGATATTGCCAAGATTTTGTAAATATAACTTGGTATGATTTGAACAAATGTGCAAAACCATTTGTTTATTGTCCATGTGTAGGTGGGCTGGTTTTGCAGTTTTCCATCTTTAGCATTGTTTATTCTAGTGTAGATATAGTTTTTGATAGTGGCATCAGGAATAAGTTTGTAGGGATTTGAATGGTCCAACATGACCATGAAAAATTAAATCAGATGTAATCATAAAATCCATGGGGATTAGATCCCTCTTTTGTGATCTCACGTAGTGTGGGCCAAGCTAAATTCACACAATAATATCAAACTTATCTCGTACAAAGCAAAATAAATTAAAAAATAACTAAAAGCTACTTTCAAGGCCCCAGATGAAACAATTTGGTTATGAAAAATCCTTGAAATGAGCTCCAAATGAACTAGGCTCATTCAACATTCTAATCAACTCCTCAAGATGCACCTCCGCGTAATATTTCAGCCAAAATGGACTTATGAGTCAAATGCTATGACTCTCGGAAGTCCCTACATCATTGGAGGTGTGGATATGATCAATGATTTTGTTGAATATTTGTATAGGGAAATATCAAGTCCAAAAATGAGGAATTGGGTGTTATGGATTTGAGAATTGGGAAAAATAATGGATAGATCTCCATGTATTGACATTAGGAAGGGCATGCCAAAAAAATTCTAGATCATTGGGCATAGAAATGTATTTGATACTTCACAATCTCTTAGTTGCCCATTTATTTTTCTATGGAAGTATGGGCATAATTTTTCTACAATGATCTAGAGGGGTTAAAAACCAAGTATAGTCATTTTTCAATTACGATCTACAACATTTTCATGGGTTCATAGAAATAAGGTTCACAAGGTTGTGGTAGAAGTAGCAATTGGATTCAAGGTAAAATATAATACCAACAATTGTGTTATTCCTTCTTGGTATTATGATTTATGTTGGTGTAAATAGGTATTTTACCTCACTAGTTAATTAGTTTGTCCTATTTACATGTTAAGTTTACTTAGATTCTAGGTATTTTTCTAGAATTCTTAGTTGTCTAGATAATCTTATCATATCTTATCTGTTTGGCTTTTATTTAATTTTTTTGTCCCAGGTCATTTAATATTGTTGAGATATGTGTCTCATTGTATAGGATTAAGACACATGTCAAGATCTTGTCTAATCCTATCTCACAGCTTGCATTTATAAGAAAGGAATCATATGTACATTAGATATTCAATCTTGTAATCTTGCATCCATAATCATAGCAAGCCATTCTTGTCATTTTCTCTCTTATGGAAGATATTTATTTCTAGGAACTATTCTTGGGGGTGTTGAGAGTCACCATTAACTCCTACATGGTATCAAAGATCTAGTGTTGTAGATTCCTTCCCAAATTTGATGGTTTCATCTTTGATTGGAGATTTTGTTGGGTGTATTTTGGGGTTTCAAGGATCTCACAATTGAATCCAAGGTATCAAATAAAGTAAAGTTTTCCTTTTTTTATTATTTTTTTATGTTTTGTCTAATCTACAAGGGTTTCAAGTAGGGTCACAGTTACTAGATCCAAGAGGTAGCTAAATTTTTGGGGAATTTTGGCCAAATATGACCTTGTTGGCACATACAAAAGGCATGAAAACCTTAATATTGATAGTCAAATCATCAAAATTAGAGACTTTTTCTTTGGGCCCTCAAAGGGAAATTTTAGCTAGTCATTATTATTTTGTATGGTTCATATAATATTGGTAGGTTGTAGGGTGTAGTCAATAGAATCTATGTGGAATATTCAAAGAATATTCCATGACCTGCATGTTCAAGTGTCATCACTTAATCAAAGTTGTGCACTTTTTATGTTTATGTATAGGTCAAATTTGTGGTGGTATGTCAAGTTTAAATTTAATAATATTTTATTTTTAAAAACAAGTGGTGTTTTATTGTTAAGTGCCATGTTCTCCATAGGGATCTTATTCTCACCATTGGTGCTTAAGCCCATGAGCAACATGGGAACCCACCATCTATCAAGAGTAGTGCCACCACTTACAACCACCCACCTACCACTACCCTAAGCAATGTAGGATTTTCTTTAAAACTAGAAATGCTAACCCACTAGTAGTGGTCACATTGTGACTAGGCGCCAACACCCAGGGGGCTTTTTTTTTTCCCCTATAGCCCTAATAGGGAATATCTATTTCTAAAGACCATAAATTTTTTCCAAGATGCAAAATTTTGCAAACAAGATATCATCAAAAAGTTGGATCCACATACTTCACAGTGGTGGAGGTATTTTTTCCAATTTTTTTTGTAGGTACATTTTATTGTTGATTGAAGTCAGATCTTATTTTTTGGCTCCCAATCTCATAAATTTTTTCCACTATCTCTTATTTTCATAATTATTGCAACATTGGAAAGGTATTGATGCGCCCTAACCAATCATCCATGCACTTTTTCCTTTTTTATATCAACTATATTATTGAATTAGTTCTTTCCTAATGGGTATCTTGGAGATTACTAGGATATTTTTGGAGTTGGGAGGGTGTGTTGAGAAAAGGTTGACATTGATTTCAAACTAATGCCAATAGGTCATTGTTACCATTAGTGGTTATCAAAGGGTGTCAAGGCTATTAGATGTGAAGGTTTTCAAAGATGGAGAATATTGTAGGAGTACAAGTATTGACAACATTTTGAAGGTTCTCATAGCGTCTTGTCTGATAGTGTGTAGGTTGTCTAATTTATCATATCTTGTATCA
>VDFB02058242.1:63795510-63847168 GCA_007258455.2 Sequoia sempervirens
AGGTCATACTCTAGAAGGAGGATGATGAATTTGAATTTGAATTCAATGAAGAAGATCATCCAGTGGATTAGGAAAGAGAGATAATTTATGCTCTAAATGATCTAGATGAAGAGATAGATAAGAATGAAGTTCTTTAGTTCCAACTTGAAAAAGCACAAAAGAAAATTGGCAAGTTGAAAATTCAAGTTGAAGATGGAAAAATAATTGAAAAGTGTGAATAGCAAGCTCATTGATAAAATTGCTAAATGTTCAAAGCTTGAAGAAGAGATTGTCTCTCTGAGGAAAGAAATGGAAAAATAAAAAGATAAATTTGACAAAGGTCTAAAGATGAAAAGAGGTTCTGAAATTTTTAATGAAGTAATCAAGTATCAAAAGCCATAAAAAAGTTTGGTCTTGGTTTTGCAAAAGGAAAAATTCCTATAACCAACACATCTACAAACCTATATGATAATTTCAAAGTAGAAGGAAAGTTTGAAACAAAGGAGTAGAAAGTGTTGGAACACAACTATCTAATGAGAGGGGGGTGAATTAGTAGATCAATTAAAACTTTTCTTTTAAACCTTATTATTCAGATTAAGAAAATATGCAGAGATCACACACACACCAATACTCATAACACTAGATATACATGGAAAATCCAATATGGGAAAAACCACAATGAGAAATACTACTAAGATCTATTGTCCTAATCCAACCTCATGATAGAAACTCACTAGTTACAATGTTTAAGGTCACCAACCCTAAGGAGACACTAATCCATTGATTTAAGAGCACCAACTCTAAGGAAGCACCCACTCTCTAATCTGAGCACCAAACCAACTATTTGATGGCACCAATAAATTAGATATACAATGGAAGTATGTGGAGCAACAACTCCAATTACATATGATTCAAATGAATCCAATTATTTGTTATAGACTCAATCTACAACTACTCAATCTTTGCTTTGATCTACAAGGATTTCCCCTCCTCTCTTCACTCTTCTTCTAACACACTATGTGCTCATTGAATGCATAGGCACTACTTCATTCTTCAGCATGCACCAACCTTATAAATTTCATTCTCTATCTTGGCATAAATCAAACTTAGGGTTTCCTATCATTTGATGTCATTCATTCTTGATTGACCTCTTCTAGATTCAGTGACTGTTTGTGCATTAATGAAGTCATTCAATTCTTCCATTCAATCAAAAAACATATCGATGGAGTAGTTACAACGATCAATTTTATTTTTTGTGCCACAATCACATTTACCTAACTGGAAGTTTTAGTGTTTTTCTACCTAGCCATTGTCAAAAAAAAATCTTTAAATGTTGACCTTTGATTGTACCATGATACGTCGGTTAACATTTAAATGCCTTGAGTTATTTTGATGTAGGAGCATCCAAAATTGATTGGCAATCTTGCATCAACCAAAAAATATTTAATTTTAATTTTATCTTTAGTTTTCTCTTTTCATATTGTAGGTGAATAAATTTTTGTAATAAGGCCTAAAATATTTGATAAATATTTGGCCAAGTTGTTATGTTGTAGTTTTATGGTGTTTTGGAATAATTTTTATGGCATTTTCAAGGAAAAATCTTCAAATATGCCTTCTTGGGTGTGGGATTTGGGGAGTTACAAGTTATGGCAGCTAATTTATTGTTCATAAACTTTTGCACGAAGAATTTGGACACCTAAGAGCAAGTGGTTTGGCTTTTTCTATTTTGGGGCTCCTACTTGTGAGGAAGTGGCTACTTTTTCTTGGCCAATCATGGATGGAGGTTACAAAAAGATTCCTTTTCAACATTTAATGATTTTAAATTAATTTTTGAAAGCATATTTTCTATTTCCTGGCATAGAAAATTGGGAGTTACAAGGAAGGTTTGAAGGAGTTATTTTATATGCTTTATTTTAGTCATTTTCAAATGTTGTTGTTGCCAGATTGGAGTTGATACTTCCCAGGTGTGTATTTTCTTGGAGAAGGAAGAAAATAATTTTTTCTACAAGTTTTGAAGGTTTGTTGCAATAGAAAATGGATTATGAAATCCATGGTTGAAGATCAGAAAGTCGGTGATTAAAGATTGCAGATTGGAGAGCTAGTTTCACATTGTAGGGAGATGATTTGAAGAAGGAGAATTGTAGCTGATTTTTGAGGTTTTTTGATGTCTAATAGAAAATTATAATCTATTTTGTATTGATTTATTTCAGCTTGTAAGGCTGCAAATTTTTTTCTAATAATATTTTATTAAAGTTGAGAAACTTTGTTGCAAGTTAAATAAAGAGGATTAATTATGTTGAAATTTTTTACATCTTGTTTGTTGTTGGTGATGTTGAATTATTTTGTGTGAGGGTTATGTGAGTTTTCCCTTCATCATACTTCAACCAATCATCAATTTCTACGTGTCACTTGAGGAAACTTGTCATCTTCCATACTTGTCGGGGGTGGGGATCACTAATCCCTCTTACAACTTACTTGCAATCCATTGCAGGACTTAAGAAACAAGACCAAACACCTAAGTTTGAAGCCTTTATTCAACTATCAGGGTTCAACAATCGACCTTACCCTTTACCTTCTACCTTCCCTTATTCCATACCATAACAAAATGACACTCCAACCTCCAAAAATTTGAACTCTAAAATAGATTTAGTTTACCATAAGAATCGTCTAATGTAATCATGTATGATCGTTGAAATCATCTTGTATGGATTTACTTCCCAAGACTTAACCCTTTTAGGTATCAGGGTTCACACATACTGCTTACCTTTTTCTTTAGCTTTTGATAAGCATAAGCCTTTTTATTATACTCTGTGATGCCTGATCATTTCCTTCAACACCTTTAACCATTTTGGGTGTCGGCCTTTGGGTTTCCTTCATATCATTTACAACTTACCTTTATTAGCATTAAGATAAGGTGCAAGCCTTATCTTTGAGCTGTGATGCCCGAAACCTTTTCAAGGATTAGGGTTCAAGGTTCCTGCATACTACTTTGATCATGATCAATTAAGACGTAAACCTTAACACTGACCCACAAACACCAAAGCCTTTTTGGGTGTCAAGGTTCCTTCACACCCCTTTCATCACTTTTAGTTAAGGTGTAAGCCTTAACAAGTCTGATGCTCAACCACATTTTAAACAACTAAAAATGATTAACTCTTTCTTCTCTTAGCAAGTTGTATAGAGTAAGCCCAAGGGCTGAAGCCTAAATTCCTATAGTTCTTCAAGGATTACCTTAAAACTTCATATGCATCATTCAAAGCAAGACCACTTGACATCAGTGACCATCATAACTAGCCAAAATCTCCCTTTTGACATCCATAAAAAATCACTAATTGATATTACTTAGATCTCCTTTTGACATCAATGACAATCAAATTGCCAACAAAAAGCTTCCACTAAAGAACCTAAGAAGACATCCTTCAAAAATGCAAAGACATATCAATATAGCAAGAAAGAAGGTGGATTCATTCCTATTCAAAGACAAAGAAGATTAAGAGGTCCTCCACCTACTAGACATCATGCCCTTACCAGGTTCACTCAATCTTTCCAAGGTTATTGTTATTCATGTAATAAATTTGGGCATAAGGATACTAATTATAGAACTAGGAAAACAAGGAATGGTAACATGGGTATAATATCATTTGTTCCTTAAAAGTATGATGCTATTGATTTTCATGGATATTTCTACACTTTCAATATTTTTAGCCACAAGGCTACATAGTGTAATTTTAAGGTTAGGAGGAACAACCTTGTTTTGTAGTACAACATTGTATGCTACAAATGCAATAAGGTTGGGCATAAGAAAAAAATTTGGAGAAGTTTTGTGAAGCCACCCATTCAAAACTAGAAGAAAGATGAAACCCTAAATCAATAAAATAAGGGAAATGAAAAGGTTTAGAAAGAGAATCAAGGTCAATAAAATGAGAAGAATGATGATTCCATGCTTGTGAATTTTCACAAGACTCTATAACAAATTGAGATAGAGTATTATCTCAAGGGGAGATATCATTTGCAAATTATTTATCCCTCTAAAAACGGATAAAGTGTTGAATATTTAGCATAGAAGATGAATTGGATAAATCCCTCTTATGTGCAGTTATGATGAACAAGATTGAACCTTTTTGATCAAGGTTCTAGTGCAGAAGATTGAATTTCTAAGGTGTGTTAAGAATCTTTGCATCCCTATGATGACATAAATATTTTTTGTAGTAAGATATACCTAACAAAATACAAATGCATTTATGGCAGAAAGCTAGGCCTATTGAAAGAATTTTTTTGGTGTTATTTGGTCATTATAGCTCATTTGCAATCAAGAGAATATAGTTTTTGAGTGAAGAAGTATGATTAGGTTTTCAAGCTATCCATGAGAAACCCTATAGATATTTTTTGTAGATTTTTGAAGAAATATCAATGGAGACACCTTAGGTGATTGATATTGTGGAGAAACCTAGGCCTAAATACAAAAATTTTCCATTCAAGGCAATGGAAGTTGACAAAGATGGTGCATTTTCAAAAGTTCCTATGGATGTGGTATACTATAAAGATGTAAGGATTTACATTCATTACCCACTGAATGGAATAAACCATACTTAATCATTTGAAGTGTTCCAACATGAGATCCTGAATGAGAATGGTGTATACAAGCTAGAGTATGCAAATGTGGTTGTGAAAGGGTTAGGCATAAATGGAAAGATTTTCTAGACTTATGTGACAACAAAGAATGGGTAATAATCATCTTAGGCCACATTAATGAAGAGTTCCTTGGTTAGATAAGCCGTACATGATCACAAAGGAAACAATTAGGGAAGTTATTGGTCTTTTTGCCTCTAGACTTGTCCCGGTGTTGAAATTGATCAAGAATGAAAGGGTTATGGAACTTATTGGTGCAAAATTTGATAAGAGAACCCTAAATATAAAGGATATTACTGATCCCTGTGTTTGATATGCCTCTATAGGGATTGCATATAATATTTAATTCACAAACATATAAGGGTTTTTCATCGCCACCATAATTCATACTACTTTTCAAATGGTGAAGGAAGGTGCAAATTTTGACTTATGTGAGTTGTTGAGAGAGAATCTGATGGACAACCTAAAGAGGACAAAGGAAACTGGTTAAAAATTTAGGTTTGGTTCTTTAATCATATGCCTTAAAATTTTCTTCTTGAATGAATTTCCTAGATTTAAGGGAAGATATCAGATAAGTTCACTCTGATAGTAGCACATATCAAGAATCATATAAAAGGTTTTCAAGATAAACAAGCATGCAATAATTTCTATTGGGAATTCTTTAAGAATCTATAAATGGAGATGTAGAGTAGAGAAAGGATACCATCATATTTTCTCTAAAAGTATGAGAATGAGGTGACATTCATGGTGGAGAAGGACCATTACTACATAGAAGTTGTAGAGCTCTAGACCTCATGGATTCCCAAGCTGTCCTATGAGGTTTCTCTTGAATATGTGTAAGGCTATGTGGATATTCCATTGTCAAAACAAAAGGATCCTAAAGTAGAAATATTTGGTACTCATAGAGAAATCATGGATAAGATGATCCAAAATAAATCTTAGGAAATCAGTGAGAAAATAATGGATAAGTTCAAGAAATGGGACATTCTATGGTACTCTAAAATGATGCCACCATCTTCTGGTCAAACTTTGGTGAATATCCCCTTTGATCTTGAAGGACTTTTTATAGAAATTTTTTCAAAGAGATTTGATAGATCCACTTTCATTGCTGCATCTACCCTGTAACCCTCTGAATATACACAAACAACTAGTAGTAGAAGAAAAGTTGAATCAGAGACCCCTCTAGAGAAGAAGGATACAAAAACTATGCATACTAGGCCTAAATAGAAGGAAAAAAGGAAGAAGTCATATGAGGAAGAACCTGAAGAAGAGAAAGAATTTGGAGATGAAGATATCTCCTTGCAAAAAGAGAAAGGGAAGAAAATAGAAAAGGAGGGAACTAAGAAAAATCCTCCGGTCCAACATGATCCTCTTGATTTTGGTGCTATTTTGAATGGAATTGTTAACTTTGGTTTGCTAAATGATATAATGGAGCTACATTTAGATGTTCCTCTAGAAGAAGATAATTGAAAAGGCTATCATTGAGTATATGCTCAAGTAGAAAATATATTTTAGTGATATTGTTGATAAAGCTCCAAAAAGCCTATAGTAGGCTTTGAGACAAAGAAGAGAAGATAAAATCAAGGTTGATGATGCGTTGATGCAACAAGCAATTGACAAGGCTGGGATCTCTATCTCCTAGGAAGAGAAAGAAAAGATAGTCTTGAGGTAGGAAAATGTGCTTCACACAAAGAGAAGAATAGATCATCTAATGAGCATGGATGAGAACATCAAAAGGAAGATTTAAAGTGAAACTGAAGATGCTACAAAAAAAACAATTCAAGAAATACAAACTAAAGTTGAAGTGATTGCATAGGAGCCTCCGGCAGAGCACAAAACTATTGATGATGCCCCTCTAGAAGATAAAAATGAGCATGTTGTCTCTATCTAGTAGGAAGAACAAGTTGTTTCTAGTTAGTATGATGGAGAAGGTATCTCTGGTCTACATGCAAAAGATATCACTAGTACTTAGAGAAAGAGAAGGAAAAGGAGAAAGAAAATGAAAAGGATAAGGATAAGGAAAAGAAGAAAAAAAAGGAGAAAAAAAGAGAGGAGAAGCTTATTGAAGAAGAAAGTTCAAAGAAACCATACTCCTCTTTGATGGATTCAATAAAATAGTTCTTGACTCAAGAAATGTAGATACAACTAGTGGTATCTCCTCAATTTCTACATATTCCTACCTTTGATGGACAAGTTAACTTATTTGGTATGTCTACCCTGCACAAAATGAAACTTGGAGATATACTTCCCTCCACTACAAGAAAAGTGTTACTATAATAATAGGTGGGGAGTGTAGATGTTTTGGAAGAAGAAATGAATTTACTGGAAGAGAAGTTTTCAGATCCTAAAAGGGATTATTCATTTCCCCCTACAAAGAAGATGAAGCAGTTAATGGAGTATTTTGATACTTACTCATCTCATGTAGAGAAGAGGGAAGAATAAAAATTAAATGAAAAATTATTGAATGATGCCTTCAAGAAGTGTGGAAATGCATTGATCAAGTTGCAATAATGTATAAAGGACATTTAGAAGTTCTTAGAGGGAGCAAAGCTTTTATATGTTTTCTATTTGAAGTGGCCTAAAACAACAAAGAGAATTAATGATCAAATTAGTGCAATTGGAATGTAAATCACTAATGTGGTTGCAACATACAATCTGGTACAAGACAGTGATGGTGCCATTAGGGCACAAGTGGAAATTGTGCACTCCCATGTACAACAATTGCAAGATCAAAGGGAGAAATTCAAAGGTCAGGTGAAACAATTGAGAGAAGTAGTGAGCCTCAAATTGGCCTCACTCACCAGACTCTTGACAAAAGCCAATATTGCAATTCAAAAATACTAGGTACCATCTTCTTTAGAAGATGCAAAGGATACATATGCCTATCTAAAATGTTAAGTCTATTCCTTAACTGCTATAAAGAAGCAATGGGATAGTAGCCTAGTTCATCTCAAGTCCATCTACAAGGTAATTATGCCATCAAAGTGAGCAATGGTTGATTTTTCATGTAATATATCTTTCTTTTTGTTGCTATGTATATATGTGGAATAGATATAAGGATAATTTTGTCGATGAAGTAATCAAACTTCACCCTAGAGGGAGTAAATTTTTTATAGATTAACGGGAAGCTTGTAGAGTTTTTCTTGTACAAATAAAATTTTGTTACCCTTTTCCCTTGATGTCAAAGGGGGAGTGTTTATGCACATAATTTTGGTTTTTCCATCAATGAAAAAGGGGGAGATTATTGTATCTTGGTAAGATTGGCTATCATTATAATGCCTAAGTATGATGAGAAGGTGGTTACACATGTTCTAATGTGTTTATAGTCTATCTACATTGATATATTTCTAGTTTGGAGTACCACACTTAGTAAAAAGTTGTAGAAGTTAAGTCTAAGGCTTTCAAATTATATATCCTAAGACAAAGACACAATGTTTTGGTCTACATCCTTCCATAGAGAAATATTTAGTCTTGCAGTTCAAAAGATAAGTTGATAGAGATGTGAAGGTGTTATATCCAAGAATTCAAGTTATTAATCCTTCTCCGATGAAAGTTACAAGTGACAGATTCTAGTTTTGTGCTCTGGTTATACAAAGTGATGTTGAAGGCTTGTTGGAATGCTCCACATTACTTTGGATGTGATGATTTGGCCATACAATTTTGAGGACATGTTTAGTGATGTCAAATGCATTCTATATTGGAAATTAAAGTGTTTTGGTTCTTTGCAAGTTTAGTTTTCAAGTGACAGAGTGTTGTACTTGATTCCTGATGCCTATTCTTCTATAGAACATAAGGTTGGGTACTTGCACCAGTAGAATATTGTACAAATCAGTGGTATGAGGTTTTGTAGACACTTTGCATGTCTCATATTGTTTATTTTTTGAAGCACATGAATATATATCTTGTTTCAAGTACCAAACAATTTTTTCACGTTAGTTTGTGAAGATATATTGTTACTGAGGCCGACTAGGGTATGTTGGTAATGTGCACCACAAATATTTTTTTGAGCATAGCTCAAGGATTGTTTGTAGATGTTGTATGAGTCATGCCAACTCATTTGAGTGAAATGTAAGTAATTTTTTATCATTTGTGTATACCCCCAAAGGAATGTAGGTCAACATATTACAAATTCGATATTCCTCATTTGTGGTCGACTAAATTTTTATTTTGCAAGTGTGCAAATATTCCTTATTTATCAAATCCATAACACCTACTTCCTCATTTTTGGACTTAATATTTCTCTATCCAAATATTCAAAAAATAATTGATCATATCCACACCTCCAATAATGTAGGGACTTTTGAGAGTCATAACTTTTGACTCATAAGTCCATTTTGGCTGAAATTTTATGTGGAGGTGCATCTTAAGGAGTTGATTAGAATGTTAAAGTAACCTAGTTTGTTTGGAACTTATTTCAAGGAATTTTTGGAACCAAATTCTTTCATTTGGGGCCTCAAAAATAGATTTTAGTTATTTTTTATTTTATTTTTTGCTTCATAAGAGATGACTTTTATATTGTTATGAGAATTTAGCTTGTCCCACACTAGGTGGGATCATAGAAGAGTGATCTAATCCTCATGGATTTAATATTACATCTAATTTAATCAACCATTGTCATGATGGATCATTCGAATCTTTACGTAATTGTTCCTAATGCCACTATCAGAAACCATATCTACACTAGAATAAACAATGCTGAAGATAGCAAACTGCAAAACTAGCCCACCTACACATGAACACTAAAAAAATGGTTTTGGACATTTTTCCAAATCATACTAGGTTATATAACAAAATCTTGGCAATAGTTTTCCTACCAACTCATACTCTTGAGATCCTTCAATTCTAGTTACAGTTTTGACGTCTGAGAAACTACAATTTATTCTTAATTTCCTTAATTTTGAGGATGTTATTTTCCATTTTTTGCATTGTTTTCCACTCATTGCCTCCTCCATTAATTTTTTCTTTAGAAAAATATTTGATGTGAGACCACAACTATATTCTTTTGCAAAAATCCATTATTGTTTGTCATTTTTTTCCCTCCAACAACAATATATTGAATACTTTGGATCTTGGGATGGAGCATAAGAGGGAGCCCTTAGCCCCTATGGTCAAGGTGTGGGGCCTCGCATAAGATAACATGGATCATGTATGTTTTTTGAATATTGGAGTAGAAATATCCATAGGAGAGGGTCTTTGAGAGGTAGAATCATTTCCAACAACATGATATAAACAACAAGAGTCACTCAAATGAGGAAAATTCTAACCATTCTTTGATTATGAAGGAAGCTCATCAATCTTCCCTTCATTCTTCCTACTTGTATCATTCTTTGGAGAGGAAACCAATTTTTTGGGAGAGTTTGAAATAGAATAATGTTTAGGGGAAGCATATTTCCACCAAGTAGCCTCCCATTTTGTTTGAGATTTAACATTTGGACATTCTACTATAATGTGCCCAATTTTGTAACATCTTCTACACCTAAAGTTAAACCTTCGTAATCCATGGGTTGTGACCAGTTGTGACCATTCAAACTCAAGATGATTTATGTCAGGAGGGATTTAGAGATTTCCAAATCTACCAGAATACTAGCAAAGGTTGTGTGGATGAATTCTTTTGAGTTTGCATCTGTATGTATAATGTTTCCAAAAGTGTTTTCGATAGCTACAAAACATGATTCAAACCAGTAGTGAAGGTGGAGATTTGGAAGGTGAACCCAGATTGGCATAACTAAAAAATGATTCAATGGATGGGTTAAAGTTTGGGTGCTTATATTTTAAAAGAAGCATGGTTTCTCCCCACAACTATATGTAATTGAGGATGGAATTTTTGTCTTTTTTACTGTCAAAAACCACAATAAAAAACCCCTTGCACTTGGATAAATATCCAAAAAAAATCCATTAAAGGAAGCCAAATTTTTTTAAATCCATTCATGAAGCCCTAGATGGCCAGGCCAGAGATGACTAAACCTACCAATTAACCCTTTCTTAGAGAAAAAATCTTCATTTTAATGTAGTTACTTTAATAAAACAACATCAAAATCTAATTTCAGGGGTTTATCAGAGCAATGAATAACTCTCCTATTGTTTATACTTGAATGCTTCAAATTAAATGAAACTATAGGAAGACTAGACCTAGATATGATGTTTTCCAATGGGGCACTAGGGTGTGGATCACCCACACATCACACAACATTCACCCTCGCACCTTTGACAACATCCAAGAAAGGGGTCTTGGTGATAGACCCATCCCCAGAAAATATGTTTTTGGATGTCACAAAGGGTTGAGGAGAGACCCTAGATGACTAAAGCTAACATCCTCTACTCTAATCCAGAGCTGCAACACCATGTCAAGTAGAATGGGGTTCATGTTCAATCACACCTCCATCCAAGTCATCATGCTAAAAATTGATGGCCGAAGCTTTTCTGCCACTACGTAACACTCTGTTGTTTCTGTTTACTCCAACAGTGCCCGTAGCCCTAACTCTGCTAAAAATTAGTAGCAAAAAAATCCCTCCTCTATATTTCTTATTTATTTAATTAATTACCATCTTTTCCCATGTTTATCCTTAATTTTTTAAAATTTATATATCTTTTTTTTTCTTATTTTTTGAACTCTTATTCCAATTAGAAATGTAAGTTGTCAATAAATATCACCATAGTGGTAGGGATTTAATTAGTAATTTCCATGGTTAAATCGATATGTATGAAAATTTACCTAATATGGAAAATTGAGAAAGTTGTCAAAACCTACCAAAAAAGGTAATATTCAGATTAGTAGATATATGGTTTATTTTTAAATTGTAGGAGGATAGCATAATCATAATAAAACTTGTCTTTCAATTAATTTCCTAGGTTATGTGCATTCAAATTAATGATGTATTTTATTCAGTAATGTGTTGGTTACATAATCCAATGTTTTCCTTTCTCATACCTCTTGCACCATATTTTTATTTACCACCTCTAGAAGAGGAATCCACTTCTATTCCCACCAAAAAATAGAAGAAACCCTCCAAAACTATCTTTGGAATCTTGTCCTACACATCCTTATCTCATATGATACCACCTCCTTGACTCTTAACATTCCTTCTTATAGTTTCATCTAACTCATAGTAATTATTCTCATAACTTTTTAAGGCCTTACACATATATTAAAATCAAAACACAAGGAGCCCTTACTACATGTAAAAAATAGCTTGTTCATGATCTTCCTAAAAATTTAGAATTAAAAAAGTATCATTTTCCATCTTTAACTTGCACTAAAAAACCTAGTTTTTGTAGTACTAACATGTTTCCCTTATCAACCCTTTTTTATCTTAAATTATGTTTAATGATATTATATCTATGGTTAATTTCTTAGGGTTAGATTGTGAGATAAACTACAATATAAAGCATATAACCCAAAGATCCTATCAAGAACAATGAAAATAAGAACAATTATACCTTTGATTCGTAGGAGTTTTCATGATTCACCTTGATAGTACCTTCTACCTTGTTGGTTGATGTTTTTTCCCTTAGATTCGTTGTGCGAGCAATCTACAAATAGATGTCTATGTCCTACACCAAGCTTTGAAGGATTTGAGAAAATCTAATGCCTATGCCTATAACCATGATTGACAATGCCTAAACATGCTAAGACTTGATCAAATAAAGACAATAATTGCTATGAAAGATCTAAGTGTGCAAGTGCATAAATATGTGATGCGTCTATCTAATATGTCTGCGTAATCAAAAAATGAGAGGAAAATGGCATTTTATAGAAAATGCCATTTCGAATGGACGGGTGAGATTGACTTCTGCTCAAAACCTAAAATTAGAGGCCTAGATTAAATCTGATAATCCCTAATTAGGGTTAGGGAAAAATTATCAATCGAGCAGTCAAGATGTCATCTCAAAGAATCAAATTGGTGGTGGAGAATAAATGAGGAAATTAATTCAAAAATAAAGATTTTTGAAAATGAAGAAGATAAAGACCAGACTGAAGATCAGTTTTGGAAAGGTCAAGAACCTGCCCGATCACTTGACTTTTGGAGGAAAGTTACCAATTTGGAATTAAATTAATTCCAAATGTGAATTGCGTGAAATAATAAATAATTGATTTTCCAATTATTTACCAAAGTGAGCTGATAGTTAAGAATGAGATGACATTTTAAATAATTTAATTTATTTAAAATGAGAGGAATATCAAATTTGGCAATTAAATAATTAAGTTTAATTATTTAATTTAGCAGATAAGATTAATTAATTAAATAAATTAATCAATTCATTTAATTATGACAATTAGTGACATATTAAATAAATAAATAAAATTTATTTATTTAATAATTAGAAGAAATGAATGAAGAAAAGTAATTAAATAAATTTAGAAATTTATTTAATTAGGGAAAGACTTAGATAATTAATGACGTATTTAATAATTAAATAAAATTTATTTATTTAATAATCATGAAGAATAAAAGGACATGAATTAATTAAAAAATTATAAATTATTTAATTAATAGTCGAATGTGGACCAAGGACATAATTAAATGTCATAATTATGCTAGGATGAAAGTGGTAAAAATGAAGCTTGTAGGCCTAGGTCAGTTTTAGGTGTCTACATATATAATGTGATATTTAGTTTAAAATCTTTTTATTATTATATAAATAATATGAATATAATGTACAAAGTAAAAGCATCATTCACTAATAAGAAATCTGACAAATATTTATTTAAAATTGTTATGAAAACAAACTTATCTCTGTAAAGATAGGACATTATTAAATATCAAACTTTACAACTTAACACACCAATAAATACAAAATGTACTTATAAAGTACAATATCATTTATATTCAATAAAAAACTCTTAAAATATTATTATCTTCCTTTTAATTGTTAAAATGTATAGTATTTAATTATAATTATTTGACACTCTAAACTTTAGACATCTTACCATGTTTTTGATTAGGTAAGTAGCATTTATAGGGTGTTGTACCCTTGACATAGAGCCACTAGGGCCAGTAGAGTTCAAGACCAAAACACATCAAAATATCTAAGCCAAAAAAAAACACACCAGACCAACAATAGATAGACAAATAATAGACCAAAGCAGACTAATTGGCATCTTCCCAGTTCCTTGATAGGAGATTGACAACATCATCTCTGACCCATTCCTAACGATCTTCAACATTCTTCATGTCCATTTCATCCTTCATAACCGCCAACAGGGTGTTGGTAACACAGTGGACCAACTTAACTATGAAGCTAGTCAATCCACATAATTTTTTGTGCAATTTATCCAATCTTTATTTTAGCACACAAAGCTCCTCCCCTCCAACCACAATCTTGCTAGTATTAGTATGCTCAACATCCAACAGGTCCGAAGACAGAGAGGTCGAAACCTCCTTCTACACTTTTCCCAAATAAGGAATGGTGTTGGGCCCTCTAGTATGCTCCTCCTCACCCTTGAACTCCTCTTCAACCTTGCTATATTTGCTGTCAGACCACTCCTCTTCTATATCTAGGTCTTTTACCTACACTTTTGTTCTATTCTTGGCTAGCCTACCAAAGCGTTGAATGATGGAATTGCCTCCAATCATCAAAGTCTCTGCAACCACTGTATCCCCCTTAGAGTCCTTTCCCATCACATTTTTACCATTGCTCAAAGGCTCCTTCAAACTCTTTCCTTCCTCTTTTCCTTTCTTTTTTAGGGCGGGCTTGCTAGTAGTCTTGGCAGGGGTTGATTTGAGCTCATAAAGATTGACCCCCACACTAGTTTGGGCTGCACCCACACACCCCTTAAGCTTTTTAGCAACTAATTTGGGTTTATGTGTGTCAACAGGGACCGGGTGGTTTTAACTGATGGGGCATTTGGACTTAGCCGAAGATAAATTTGTCATAGTGGGAGGCTCAATGTATTCAATACGAACAATAGATATGGGTTTTGGTGGGCATAAAGCAAGATGGAAGTGATAGAACCTCAAAATGAGGCCCTAGTGGAGCGACAGGGGAGGAGGGTCATTAGGATTCAGACCAACAACCTCAATATAATTTTCAACAGAACTTTCTAAGTCCATCAGAAGGAAAAAAGGAAAGCTTAACAAAACTTTATGCCGAAGGTGGTTCAAAAGAGGGAAATGGTAGAAGTAGTAGGTGTAACGCCATAGAAAGTGCACAATAGAAAATAATAGATTAGAAGCAAGCATGCATGCAATACTAAATCTAAGATGCAAATCCATTCATTAAGCAACAAAGTACATAGGAAAGTAAAATGTAAACAAAACTAGAACAATCTCACCAATTTCGAACGTATTTCCATGATTCATCTCGATTGCTCTTCTCCATTTTGCTTGTGTAGTATACTTGCCCTCAGATTTTCAAGAGTTCATGCAAGTATAGCCTAAGATAGTGATTAGAAAAATATCGAAGATTCAAGATTGAGAGCTCTCAAAATTCATAAGATTTCGCGAGAGAGATTGGAATGAAGAATGACAAATCAATTTATAGAAAATTGATTATTCGAATGACAGGTCAAGATTGAAAGATCAATGGACGGTTGAGATCGACAGATTAGACATGCATTTTGATAACTGTTAGTAGTGACATGAGTGATACATACTAGAAATAGGATTAAAGATTAAATAAATGATTTAATCTTCAGTTCGATATTCGAAAACAGGAGAAATATCTTTGCATGACAAAGATAAAGATTGATTAAATCAACTCTTGTTCGGATGCACGCACAACATTTAATTAATTAAATAATAATATTTAATTAATCCGCATGTACACGCAAATAAGTTAGAACTGGACGATTGAATGATCTGACGAAGAGATTACTCGAGAAAGCCACTCAGACATCAAATCAAGAGTTAATTGAGCGATTAAAATAGATGTCGAGTCGAGTAAAAGTGAATACTTAGATAACTCACATAATTATCTAAAATATAGAAGAATGCGTTAAAATATAATTAATGAATTAAATAATTCATTTAATTCAAGACTCGATATTTGAAGAATAATTAAATAAATAAGATTTATTTAATTAAATGATGAAGGGATTTTAGATGAACGATTAAATAAATAATGAATTTATTTAATTATAGTTGAAATATGATAAAGAGTAAATTAAATAATGATTTATTTAATTTAACAAGAAGAATAAGGTTAATTAGTAACATAATTAAATAAAAAGCATTTATTTAATTAATCAGATAGAATAAAGAAAAGTGTGAATAAATTAAATAATTAAGATTATTTAATTAATAGAAGAATTAAAATTAAAGTAAATAATTAAATAATTAACATTATTTAATCATGACCATGGAGAATAAGAATTATGAAAAATATGGAAGTCATAGGCTTAAAACTAGATTTCGGTGTCTACATTTGCCCCTCTTTGATACAATGTCATTTCAACATTGTGTCAAAGAAAATGGATAAGAAATATGCCCCAGTAATGCTCCAGATTAAAACAGGTGAAGGTATGCCCCCTCGGGAAAATTGACAATTTTTTGAAAAGTTTAGAAAAATTTGGAAATGCTCTCGATTAGCACATTTGATAGCCAGAAATGCAGTGGAGTTGACAGAATTGAGTTTGGAAATGGGAGGGACGGGTACGGGATGATCGAAATTGAAAGTCAACACGGCCAGTAAGACAGAAATGACACCTAGGCCCTAGGTATATATAAGAATAGGGATAAAAACCTATTCATTTGCACCCACCTAGTTGAGAAATTGAGATTTTTCTCGGCATTCTTAGTGAGGATGTCTCTAGTTCTAGCCACTTACCATCGCGCATACAGGATCTAGACATTCCAGAGACTAGCCGGCGCGGACCCCCCAGTATGGACCTAAAACTTGCTTTTTGAAATTTTTGATTTGTGCGCATTTTAATGCATTTAATTCATGTTTTAGTTATGCGTCGTTTTAATAATTGACCGCATATGCGTGCGTGAATGACGCATGTGTATGCAAAAAACTGCATTTGAATTTTTAAGTCAGTCATTTGGAAAAGTGTTTAACGGTTAAACGCATTTGATTATGTTTGAAACGCATTTGATTTTTTTGAAATGCATTTGCATATTTATAGCTACATATGTATATTTAGAAACACATTTGAGATTTTGCAACGCAAATGACTATTTTGTGTTGCATTTGATTATTATTAGCTGCATTTGTTTAATAATGACGCATGTGAAGATTCTGAACCACATATGTGAAAAAGTGACGCATGTGAAAAAGAATGATGCATGTGCAAAAAAAGGTGTTGCATTTGCATTTTATTGTATTATAGTCAATTTGCACTAGAATAGATGATTAAGGCTGACATGAGGCATGTATAATGCCATTGCAGGTTGTATTAGACACGATTTATACATGGGAGTCGAGACCTACGATGTTTCAATTCAGAGATAGCTTACAGTCGGCAGAGCGACGGGTCCTATGGCGCTTGGGTTTATTGCACATGACCGATATGCCCCAGATTCGGGCAAATCGGGGACTATTGACAGTGTTATGTGAGAGGTGGCACTCGAAGACATCATCTTTCCACCTACTGACTGGAGAGGCCATAGTTACATTAGAGGATGTGTATAGGATCCTTAGACTACCTATTAAAGGCACACGAGTGGCCTATGATACTCAGAGGGGTGATATCGAGATGTGTAGATACTACCCCCATGCTGACATTAGATAGCTAGGGTTTGATGATTATGAGATTAGGTGGCAGGTGTTGGCCCAGAGGTATAGACAGTTGGATTATCTATTGGCTACATTGATAGGCAGTATAGTACTGCCTGACCGTCGAGGTCATGGATTTCTTGTGGGATGGGAAGAGATGCTAGTGGGCATGCTCGAGCAGCGAGTTGTGTATGCTTGGGGTTCTTGTGTGCTCGAGATGTTATACTTCCATCTACATGATATTGCCTACTGAGAGGCATAGTCGATGAGCTGTGGTACCATGCTCCTGATAGTATGGGCATGGGAGCATATCACCATTTTTTGACCACCTGTTACAGTTGACCTCCCACATGGAGCTCTGTACGCCTTTCGTTATGTGTGGGCAACCACACAGCATCACATTGGAGACACAGGCTACTTCAAACATGCCATAGACACCATGGAGTAGTTTACATGGAGACCATACTTGGGCTATGAGGAGTGGTTAGATGAGGATGAGCACTTGCCATTTTGTAGACAGGCATAGTACTTGGTTGGGCAGACAGTATCGTATATGTACATTATAGAGTGGCAGTTGCCAGATCAGGTCCTATGATAGTTTGGAGAGGTGCAGGATGTACCTTGAGGATGAGCAGAGTTTGTGAGATCCTCGCGAGAGGTCCCTCTATGGGGGCCAGAGATTCTGGTGGCCATGGCAGAGGCAGATATTGATGGGCTATAGGCACTTCCAAGGGGATGGAGGGACGCACCAGCAGACCTAGGGACCACAACAAAGTATGATCAGTGGTGGGCAGTTCACAGGCCGATCCCTTTGACAGATCCAGAGCAGCCAACGTTGGTAGAGTGGTGAGGGACAGGGCCATGAGGTAGGTGAGGTAGGGGGAGAGGCCGAGGAGGCATAGGAGATGATGGCCGAGGTGGACGGTGTGGAGGCAGGAGAGGGAGATGTGGTCAGAGGGGACAAGGACCACCACTGTCACTGATTCAGGAGGAGGGACGAGGAGAGGAGGATGTAGCCATGCCAGATGTTGGGAGAGGAGAGGAGGATATTGCTCGAGGTGGAGAGGAGGCACAGCTGGTAGAGGTAGCTATACCAGATATCCCGGTAGAGGAGGAGGCAAGTGCCGAGGAGGCAGACAGAGAGGAGGCAGAGGTTGATGCCCTAGGGTTGTTAGGTGCCTATCAGGAGGATGATGATGAGGATGATGATCATGAGAGAGAGATTCGAGATCAAATCCTGGAGGAGCTAGATGAAGAGGAGGATGGGATAGACAGGGCCAGACAAGATGATACAGCGGCAGATGATCCAGACACAGATACGATGCGCACACAGGTTGCCTCCTTGGAGGAGTAGATGATAGTTCTGATGGCCGAGAGGGATGCCTATCAGATGGAGAGGGACAAAGCTTTGATGGACAGGGATCAGGCTATAGCTCGGCGATAGGAGACTGAGCAGAGATTCACATAGCTTAGGGCATTGTGCACAAGACCATCAGTTTTGTTCGCTAGAGAGCTAGTTAGAGCCGGGGAGAGGGAGAGGTACTATCGGGACCTATATGAGGCAGAGGTTCCATTAGAGAGACAAGTTCCTAGTTTCTCAGTAGCACATAGTAGCAGGTCCTAGACTAGGACCCACACATGGATAGTTAGCACAGAGGGGGTGGAGTAGCCACGTAGAGCAGGGCCATATGACAGACCTCCCACAGCTCAGAGGTCATAAGGTTCCCATCATCATTCTCCTGCACACTCCCGGCATGATGGCAGTGGCAGTTCAAGATAGGGATACTGCTTGAGATTCATTTGAGACATTGTATTTTGTTCTTATAGCCTGTGGGCTTCCATCTATTATTGATACATTATGACATTATGATGTGACATAGTTGAGCAATATATATATATGATTTTGGCGGTGATTCTCATGATATGGATGCTTATGTATTGATTATGCAGTCTTTATTTATATATGTAATGTTCACATGATATGCCTATGTGATGAATGACTATATGTATTTTATGATGTTTATGCAGCTAATGAGATAATGTGGATTTAATGTGATATATGCAATTTACAAATTATGAGATGTAATATGATGTTATATGTATAATGCTGACTATATGTGGTGCTATACAAATGTAATGTGATGCATGTATTTATAGTTACCTTTTTAATGAAATACTTTATGTGATGAGAAATGCCTATTATGTCATGATGATCTAGATATGAAATATGACTATTTGCATGCATTTGTCTAACATGTACGTTGATGCAGGATGATGTATAATTTTTTGTATCACAGGACTCTGTCATAATGTAAGAAAGAAGAACTGTTAGTACGGGATGAAATATCGAGAAAGAACAATAGACATGAGATAAATGTTAGTATTAGCAATCTTCGGTATTTTGCTGTATCACAAAAGGTATTACACTTTATCATCATTGGGTGGGACTAATGCAAATGGCGATAAACACTATGATATGACATAAATCAAGGTGTGTAGGGTCATCCACTTGCTAATAACAGACAGTCATAGACAAGGATTGTCATTAACTTGTACTAAGAGCACAAGTTGCCCCAGTCTTTTTGTCATGACAAACCACAAACAGCAAAAAAAGTAAAAGATGGGTCATGAGACATCATTGCTCCTCTAAATCCTTCATGGGACATCCTTGAGGAAACTAGTAACATGAATCAAAATCAAATTAAAAAAGACAGTCGACAAACAACAGTCAAGGAAATTAGAATTCTGATACATCATTGCTTCTCAAAATCCTTCATAGGACATCATTGAGAAAGCTAGTAACATTATTCCTAGTCATCAATTTAAGAGAAATGATTAAGATAAATAAGCCATAAAGTCAATAAGCCAATAAAATAGTTGTCAAAACTTGATTTGTTTGTTTGATCTGTTTTGATTGATAAAAGGATTGATTGACATAGCCTGACTGTAGGAGATACACATACTAGATAAGACTGAGTCTGGTTTCGATGTTATGACTATCTGTATAAGGCATGATAAAGCTTGGTTTCAGAAAGACATGTATCATATAAGACATTGAGTCAGATGTCATTGATGTGATAACATGTGTAAGACTATGTTTGATTGTTTAACCTTGTCGATTATGCAGGAAGGACTCATCCTATATAAGACATAGATTGTTTTGTTGATATCAGTATTCAAGAAGGACTCATCCTGAACAAGATACATGTTGATTTCCATGATGATGATGTTTGTTTCCAGGAAGGACACATCCTGTAGCAAACATTTGTTGATCCATTTTGATTGTTTCGTTTGGCAAGTTGTTTGATTTGACTTAGAGACATTGCTAACTTGTTCACCAGATTGATGCATGACTTGATGTGATGTATTGACAATTGACTTGTGTGTGATGAAAAACCCTAGAGGACTGACCTAATGCGGCCTCGGGGGCTCATCGATTGATGGCCTTGCCTACGTTGTACACACAAAGACCTCGTAGTTCGACTTGACTGTGACTGACAAGACTGACTACAAATAGAAGACGTGTGTGAAAGTGAATGTGACGAACCCTAATGGACCGACCTAGTGTGGCCTCGGGGGCTCATCGATTGATGGCCTTTCCTACGTTATACACGCAGAGACCTTATAGTTCGACATGACCAACGACCTTGTCATATAAACATATGGATTTAATCATGAATTTATACAGACAAACCTAAACAGACTGACCTAATGCCTCGGGGGGACATCGGCAGATGGCCTTGCCTACGTCCAGTCATAGAGGCAATGTAGTTCGACAAATGACAAAGACTGACAAGTGCAACTGACTCTGACTCTATTTTTTTTTGGATTTTTGAAATGTTTTGATTTTTTTGTCTTTTTGAAGTTTTCTGATGTTTTTGTGTTTTCTCAGGTCATTTTGTGATGTTCGTGGGTTTTTCCATGGTTTTACGTCTTCAACACAGCCAATGTAAGAACCAATATGACACATGTCAAGTGTTTGCCCCTAGTCGAATACAAGACCAATTGACTATGAATAGGAAAAGATGGGGGATATGAAATGTACTCGATGTCAATCGTTCCAAGTTATGGGAAAGACTACCGCTTATTAGGAATGATATAGACAAGCGATGGACACAAAAGATAAGGGATATGTACACGGATAGGTAGTACGTACAAGGATAAGGGATGTATATAGGGAGGTGGACTATGTATAGGGTAATGGATTATATACAATGATACTAACTATGTACAGAATAATAGTAGACAAAGGAGTAGAGTCAACTACACATGGCGCCTATTTGCCAGGTTTTCACCATGGTACTTATCCAAAGCACCACCGAAGTGGTTTTCACTATTAGACGAATGATTTGTCTTTACTATTGTCTAGATTATCTTTTTTTTTTGGTATTACCAAGATGCCTGTTTACCAGGTTTTCACCTTGATAACGATTTTCTTGATTTTTTGATTTTTTTTGTATTTGCACTAATTAAGACAAAGGACCCCAGAAGCTATGCGTAGAACTTCTTCAGATGCATACTATTGATTGGTGAAGACAATGGTTCTCCTTCAGGAGTAGAAAATTGGTACGCTCCTGATCCAAATGCTTCTATAACAACATAAGGTCCTAACCAATTAGGTTCAAACTTTCCTAGTTTGTCTCTTTCTGCTTGATTCTTTGGGTTCTCCATTAAAACTAGGTCACCAATGTCAAAGTTTTTGTTCAAGACCTTCCTGTTATAGCTATGACGAAGGTGATTCTGATATGCTTGAAGATGGTCTAGTGCCTTCTGTCTTCACTCATCCAGGAATTCTAGCTCATGGAGTCTCGATACTCGTTACTCTTCATCATCAATGTGGCCTTTTAGGGATACCCTTAGGGAAGGAATCTCGACCTCAATAGGAAAAATAGCTTCAAAACCAAATACAAGTGAATATGGAGTAGCACTAGTGGGAGTACAGATACTTGTGCGATAAGCCTATAAGGCAGGGTTAAGCTGTAAATGCCAGTCACGACTAACATCATTGACAATCTTCTTAAGGATTCTAGTGATGGTCTTGTTAGATGCCTCTACTTGGCCGTTACCTTGTGGGTAGTATGGAGTAGAAAAGTGATGTTGGATATGAAATTAATCACATAGGTGGCGGACTTCTTGGTTCTTAAATGGGCGGCCATTATCAGTGATTATGGACTGAGGGACACCATACCGACAGATGATATAGTTCAGGATAAATTTAGAAATCTGTGTGCCGGTAATGTATGTCATAGGAATGGCTTCAATCCACTTTGTAAAATACTTAGTGGCAGTGATAATGAATTTGTGTCCATTAGATGATGTAGGGTGGATCTTACCTATGAGGTCGAGTCCCCATTGGGCAAAGGGCCATGGTGACGTTATAGGATGGAGCTCCTGTGTTGGCGCATGTATTAAGTCTCCATGAACTTGACATTGGCGGCATTTCATTACAAAGACATATGAGTCTTTTTCCATAGTAGGCCAATAATAACCCAGTCTCATAATCTTTTTGGCTAAGGTAGGACCACTAGAATGGGAACCACATATACCCTCATGGACCCCATGCAAAGTTGCTTATGCTTCAGTTGAATCAAGACATCTAAGTAAGGTATTAGCTAAGGCGCGTCTATATAGGGTGTCTACAACGATGGTGTATTTGGTTGACTTGCGAAGGAATGTCCTACGTTGGTTATTTGATAGGCCAGTGGGTATGACTTCGGCATGAAGGTAATCATAGATTTCTTTGTACCATGGGGAATCAAGACCAACAATGTCACACACCATTTCAGAATCTGGGATATCATAGGCTGGGATCAAAAGCTATTCTACCAAGAACTCAAACTTAGGCATGTTGTTAGGAATGTCAAGAAGTGATGAAATTGTAGCCATAGCGTCAGCTGCCCTGTTTAAAACACGAGGTATTTGATGAAATTCAACTTTGTCAAAGTACTCTTTAAAGCTATCAGCCATGTGCTTGTATGGAGCAAGCTTCTCATCCTTAGTCTCATAATCATCATTTACCTGTCTAATTACTAGTTGAGAATCCCCATATACTTGTAAAATCTTAATTTTCCACTTGACTGCCATGCGTAACCCTGTCACTAGAGCTTCATACTCTGCTATGTTATTAGTGCATGGGAATGCAATCCTGAATGACTTAGGGATAGAATCACCCTATGGTGTAATAAATAGCATACTAGCCCTTGAACCATGATTTGTATATGAGCCATCAAAGTACAACTTCCATGTTATGTTTGTGTCAATTATGAATATGAACTCATTAGGAAGTCCGCAACTAATGGGTGATCTACCTGTATGGGTGTGTCAGCTAACTGATTAGCAATGACCTGTCCTTTAATAGCCTTTCTTTTGACATACTGGATATTGTACTAACTAAGTATCATAACCCATTTGGCCAGTCGTCTTGTTAATGCTGCCTTGCTAAGGAGATATTTCAAAGGGTCTATTTTGGCAATCAACATTGTTTGATGGTTTAGCATATAATGTCTCAATTTTTGAGTAGCAAATACTACTACAAGATAGGCATGTTCAATGGTACTATAGTTGAGCTCATAACCTACCAAAGTCTGAATGATATAATAGACTGCCCTTTCATGGCCTTCATCATCATGCTGTGCAAGCAATGCTCCAAGTGATGAATGGGTTACTATAATATATAGAATCAATGGTCTTCCTTCAACAGGTTGCATTAAGATAGGTGGTGTGAGTAAATATTCTTTAATCAGTTGAAAAGCCTCTCCACACCTGGTTGTCCATGCAAAGGGTACTCCTTTCTTAAGTAGATGTTGGAAAGGATGCGTCTTATCTGCTAGTTGCACTATAAATCTTCTGATAGATTGCAACCTTCCCTATAATTTCTGTAGTTGACTAAGATTAGTGGGTGGTGGCATGTCCATGATTGCTTTCACCTTAGCGGGATCCACTTCAATACCTCGTCTAGAAATGATATAACCTAACAACTTTCCTGACTTGACCCCAAACACACATTTCTTTGGATTGAGTCTCACATTATACTTCTCTAGTCTCTAAAATATCTTGTCTAAAATATGCAAATGTTCTGCCCTTGTTCTGGATTTTGCAATAAGATCATCGACATAATCCTCCATAAGAGTGTGTACTAGATCATGAAAGATAGTAGTCATGGCACGTTGATAAGTTGCTCCAGCATTCTTGAGTCCAAAGGGCATAACATTCCAACAACAAGTTCCCCGTGGATAGGTGAAAGCCGTCTTAGGTTGGTCTTCAATTGCAATTCTGATCTGGTTATATCCTGAGAATCCATCCATAAGGGACAACATCTCATATCCCGCTGTCATGTCAACTATCATGTCTATGTTAGGCAAAGGAAAGTCATCCTTAGGACAGGCTTTGTTGATGTCTCTAAAATCAGTGCAGATGCAGATGCCCCTAGTTGGTTTAGTGACTGGTACAAGATTGGAAATCCAATCCGCATAGTCGATAGATCTGATGAAACCAACGTCTAAGAGTTTCTTGAGTTCTGCCTTGACTAATAAAGCAATCTGTGGGTGCATTTTTCTCAACTTTTGTTTCACTAGTTTCACACCTAGTTGTAAGGGAAAATGATGCAGAACAAGGTCAAGATCCAACCCCGGCATGTTAGCATATGACCAAGCAACATTTATCTGTCTCTGTGCAAAGAAGTTATGGAACTCTGGCTACTCTTTTGTTGTCACTGACGCTACAAAATAAACCAAGGATTGTCCTTGGTACCTATGTTAACCTCTTCTGATTCTTCCATGAGCATGGGTGACTTTTCCTGTGCAACAGGGAGAATGTTCAAACCTCCATCCTTAGGTGCCTCAGAGAGATTTTCACCTTTGGATGCATCCTTTCTTTTTACTTTTTCATTGTCTAAAGGTGCCTTTCGGTTTTCACCTAGAGACTCATCATTTTTATCTTGTTTATTCTTTTTCTCTTTTTTGTGACTAGAGGGTTGAATAGATTCCCCAAAATATGCTTTTTTGTCCAAGTCAATAGTAAAACCAGCCTTATGATCACCGTTTGGTATGCCTTCTCATAATCCCAGGAACTCAGCAATTGCTTCATCATTCTCAAACGTATCTAAGACGGGTGTGTCTTGTTGATCCCAATCAACAAGTTGGGGATAGACTAAGGGCATGTCATCATTGGAGTTATCAAGTTTAATGGAGTCAAGGTAAAGATTGAATTATTCATGTGGTTACAAAAGTCTTGTACTAGGTCCTTTTTGCTCTTAGGTTTAGGTCTAGGTGGATGAATAGGTGTGCCTAGTGTCAAGGTTTGACTATCAGAAATAGGTGGCTCATGTTGCCACGAGGTAGGATCAAGTGATTACCAATAGTAGTGTTTAAACCATTCCTCTTTTGTCATTTTATTTGGTGGAAAAGAATTTAAGGGATTGGGTGAGGAACTTAGCATCAAGTCAAGTTCTCCAAATAGCTTGTCAAGGTCCATGGAAGAAGTAGAGGATAGAGAATCCCACTCATAATCGTTAGAATCGGGGGAGTCACAAGGATGTTGGTCCACTAGTTCGTGAGATGTCTTAATATCTTCTGAAGCATGTACTTCCTCAAGTAAGGGTAATGGGGTACTAGGAACTCCAATCTAAATCGGTTGAAACCCTAGCCCTACTCCTTTTGGCCACTGAGAAACAAATATTGGTTCAATCCTGCCATCTTGGTTTAATCCTAAACCACTCTATCCATCATATCCTTTGCTTTGCATGATTTTGAAACCCTTTCCATATAGACTTGTAGGAATATGAGCAAGTAAGAGGGGTTCTTCATCATCTTCCTTATATAGCCAAGAAGTGACATCTTCTGTATCTACGGCCTCTTTGCTTAATTCACTCCATTTAGCAAAAGTTATTGTGGGAGGTATGTGTATAGTGACCATAGATTGTCTCCTATCTGATGTAGGTAAACCGCATGACTTAGGAGGAATCAAATGGCTAACACACTAAGAAGTTTTCATGTAATATTCTCCACAACCCTTGTCTTGGATCTCAACCCTAGGAGTGGTAGGAACTGAGGGTGAAATAGATGTTTAGGTAAGTGTGGCCGGATTGACATAGGAGGATGAATTGGACGATGAGGCCTCTTGGTTGATTGGCACTTAGCATTGGGGAATCTCCTTTAGATTGGTGCAATATTGGAAAGGATCTAGATCACCGTCTATAGTTATTTCTGTGCCATTGTAAGGAAATTTGAGACACTGATGATACGTGGAAGGGACTGCCTTCATAGCATGAATCCATGGTCTACCTAGAAGAATGTTATAAGGAAGGGTGAGATCCAAGACCTGGAACTTTGTCTCCATTACCGCAGGACCAATTCTGATAGGAAGTGTTACAACTCCCTTTGATTTTCTTTCTTCATCATCATAAGCTTTAATGACAATACTCTTGGTCGTGTCTACACATGCTTCTGAGATACCTAAAGCCTTAATTAGTTTTAAAGTGCATAGATTTAACCCTGCTCTGTCTACCAAAACTCGTCGAACTTTGGTGTTATCAACAAGGACTTCTAGGTGGAAAGGGTCGTTGTGGTTCGTCTTTTTAGTTGCATAGTCTTGTTCAGAAAATGTGCCATGGTGATTATTGGTCAAGTAGCCCACCATTTCCTAGAAATGATTGGCATCTAGATCATTAGGGACCATGGTATTCTGTAAAGCTTTATCAAGGATAGACCAATGCTCAGGGGAAATACACAACAATTCCAAGATTGAGATTTGGGCTGGGGTCTTCCCCAACTAATCAAGAAGGTTATATTGTAACTTGGAAGGTTGGGGTGTTTGCTGCGATGGAGGGCCTTGAATAGTGAATTTAGTATGACGAGTATTGACCGCACACTCAAGATTGGTATTGATAATAATGCTATTGATATTCTCATCGACGACACGAAGGCAGTTAATGATTTTTCCACTATTATAATCATGCTTGACACTGGCATAATTGGCTAACATATTGGCCTTAGTACTCGAACTGGGGACAGTTCCTTTCCCATGGTCATGTAGTGGGTCAGAAAATACTTGATGATCAGTGTTGGATGACTTTTGTTTTTGTCCACTAACTTCAATAATTCTCCTTTCGACAAGATCCTATATGATATTCTTCAATTGTCGACAGTTTTTTAGAGTATGTCCCTTAGTTCTATGGTAATCACAAAAGGCATTGTCATCCCACCAAGCTGGTTTAAATTGTCCTGGATCATATTGTCTTAGTTCCTACAGCTGTATGAGATTATGTTGTAGCAGTTGTTTGAACATCAACTCATTGGGTTCCCCTACAGCTGTATGAGATTATGTTGTAGCAGTTGTTTGAACATCAACTCAATGGGTTCCCCTAAGGGAGTAAATTCACATTTTTGAAATCTTCTTGGTTGTGGACGTTGAGTATTTTGGATGATGGTAGGCGGTTGATTGAAAACATTAAGCGTGTTGGCAAAAGTATGAGGTCCTTGTAATGTGAGGAGGGGTCCTGCTTGTAATGTTTTAGCATCAACCACCCCATCATTGGTGACATTTTTGTTGCGAGACCAGAATCTGTGTCTATCAGTGGGGGTGTTTTGTACGATTGGGTTTCTATTGGATGTTGATGTCTTGAGTTCGCCCTTTTCAATGAGATCCTTCTCTATTATAACCCCTTTTTCCACTAGTTCTGAAAAAGACGTACAACAATGGACCCTTAAGTTACTCCTGAGTTTCACATGAAGGTTTTCTTGGAACATAGTAACTTTTTCTTTCTTAGGTATCTCGATAGGACACCTACTAGCTATAGTTCTCCATCACTGGAAGAAAGCAATGAATGTTTCCCCTTCGTCTTGCGTTGTGTGACACAAGGTTGCTATATTTATCTCATGATGTATGTTGAAGGAAAATTGTTCCACAAACTTCTCAACCAGTTCACCCCAATATCTAATGCCAGAATCTAAACCCGAAAACCACTCTAGTGCAATGCCTACAAGGCTTCTTAGAAATAGCCTCATAAGATACGTGGGGTCATAAGCAACATCTATACATATGGTAGAAAATTCCCTAATATGTTCTATTGGATTTCGTTTGCCATTGTACTTAGGAAGATTTGGTATTAAATATCCGTGAGGGAAAGGTGTCATGTACAATGATCTATCAAAAGGGAATGGGCATATGTCCTTTGTCAAAAATGATTTCTTAGTTGACACCGACATGTTATCCATTTGCGTTTGTAATGTGTGCATTTATGTTTGTAGGACGTCAACTTGGGTCAAAGATGTGCTAGGGGGATTATGCGGATCCGTGTATGTGTTCTGAAATCCAAAGTCTCGTGATGGGTTTTGATTAAACATTGGCATCTAAGGTGAATTTGGATTCAGAATGTTGGTAAACGTGTTCTAGTCTGGTATCTGTATAAATTGGTGTTGACCTGAGATCTGTGTAAACAGATTCTGAGTACCACTTTGGAAAAAAGGATTCTAATTCAGAATTGATGTAAATTGGTTTTGACTTGGAAACTGTGTGGACGGATTCTAACTACCAATCTGTGAAAAAGGATTTTGATTCAGAATCGATGTAAATGGGTTTTGACTTGGAATTTGTGTGGACGGATTCTGACTAACAATCTGTGAAAAATGGTTTTGATTGCCATACTAGAAGGAGGGAATGCCTTTTGTTTGTGTAATCCATGGTATGGTACTAGTGACTGGAGCACTAGGTATGGCCATCGACTGTGGTATGGTACTTGTGGTACTAGCAGTTGGTATGGTTTTTGATTGCAAACTTGTGACACCAACATCAGGTGTAGAGGCTAACGTTTTAGGTCTTTTACTCCCAACAAGAGGACCGAAGGGAGTTGATGATGAAGCCCCTACAGTGAAATTATATCCTGATGTCATGCTAGATTACCAAATGGGGACGTATGGACTATTGTACTCTGTGTAGAAGTGGTAGATGGCATAGTTGTGCTGACCTGAGGTATAGTAGTACTAGCAATCATGGTATTTGTCCCTTGTGTAGGTTGAGTTTGTAAGGTGCTGATATCAAATCCTAGAGGTAAAGTAGCACCTTCAGCTAGCAATTTTCCTAAAAATTGTTGACGATCATTTTCTAGGTACTCATCTACAAAAAAGCCAAACTCAGGGTCCTGTGCAGCAGCCTCTATGTCCTCTACTGCAATATGTCTGTGAGTGTTTCTAGTGGTGAATTTGTCTAATAGAGTCTTGTGAGGTCTTGAAGAAAAGGGATTGATAAATTCGTTTGGGTTTGACATGTTTTCTCTCTCTTCTCTTAGACCTAGTTTCAACCATGTAAGACAAGCTCAAAATGCGGGAAATGCAAAACTATATCTATGAACAGTATGACCCTAGTCTATGTTTTTTGGATTTTCGTATGCAGAATAAGGAATATTCTAGGATGACACTAGCCTAAGATCTAAAGATGGAAAGTCTAAGCAAGGTTCTAAATTAATCAACTCTATAAACCCAAGATGAAGAGGCCAACTACCTAAAGTCTAACCAAGGTGTCAATATAGTTTAAGTCAAGGAACCAATGTAGGATGAGGACCAAAGACAAGTTGAGTTTCCTAACTAGACTGATGAGCTAGGAGGACCCTGTGTAGGACAAAATATATACTGATAAAACTAGGTTCAATGAAAAATTTCGTTGACACTATGACTTTTCTAGAGTGTAGGTGGTGAACTAGTCCTAAAGTTTGTAAAAGTGACCTTCCTAGAAGTTTAATGCAAGGTAATATGTAATCTAAGATGAAACTAAACTCTGAATGAAGACAACTATGGTAATGACTAAATGAACCTAAAGGATGCAAAATTGAGCAAATCGTTTCAAGTTTTTATTTAAGGACTATTTTTGTAAAGATAACTGAAACTGGTATACTCGTGTTGACTGGACAGTGACTGTGAATTCTGGTTTTCTGATAATCAGATAGATGCGTCTCAGGATTTAACAGATGCAGTTCAAAATTAACAGTTGCGGTCTTCTAATGATCAATTGCGTTTCTCTGGTAAAGTTCAGTTTGACTCTGACAGATGGGGTTACCCTCTAACAGATGCGACTCGTACTGATAGTTGCAACTTAGAACATAATGCATGTAATTTTTGCAAAACAATTGTGAGCTAAACTGACAGATGTGACTCTAATCTTGACAAATGCGACTGGCAATGACATATGCAACCCTAATTTTAACATATGCGACTTGTGATAACAAATGCGACTCCTGATAACAGATGTGACTTGAGTTTTAATAGATGCAACTCTTGATAATAGACGTGACTCAAGTTTAACAGATGCGACTCGTGATAATAGATGCAAGTTTTTGGTGAACAGTTGCGACTCTCTGTGCAATTTCAGTGATGAGATTTTAAAATGACTCCATTTTCTGTGATCAACTTCTAACAATCAAAGACAGTCATAAGACAAAGTGTTTTCAGTTTCGATTTTGGACTCAAAGAACGTTTAAATTGATAATAGACAAGTACATCCTAATAGGCCAAAGGCCTAGGGTTTGTATACTTGGTATAGCCCACCGAAATACCCCGGATTGGTGATAAACACCTTTCCTTCTTGAGAGCGAATAGCTTAGAAATTTGGTGGCATTGGCTCCCCTCCACGGCTCATTAACGTCTTTCGAGCACACCAATTTCAAATTCTTTGGGCAATGACCTCCCAAGAACTGCTATCTCTACTCAAGGGGATCAGTAGTGAGTGTCTTCGGGCATGATACTGTACCCTGCACTATACCAAGCAACGACCACAAATAGGTTGGTCTCTAAAACAAAAAGTATTTCATATAGGCATTTCATTCGTGGGGTGTGATCCATATGGCGCGAGTCCCCTTTCGGATCCATCTCGTCGGAACCACACTCGTGATTCTTGGGGTTTCCCCAAGAACCCACTTTTATATACCGGCTGGAAGTCCCTTGGGTTCAGGGTGCTACCAGTCTGAGTCGAACAATTAAATAAATAAGATTTATTTAATTAAATGATGAAGGGATTTTAAATGAACAATTAAATAAATAATGAATTTATTTAATTATAGTTGAAATATGATAAAGTGTAAATTAAATAATGATTTATTTAATTTAACAAGAAGAATAAGGTTAATTAGTAACATAATTAAATAAAAAGCGTTTATTTAATTAATCAAATAGAATAAAGAAAAGTGTGAATTAATTAAATAATTAAGATTATTTAATTAATAGAAGAATTAAAATTAAAGTAAGTAATTAAATAATTAACATTATTTAATCATGACCATGGAGAATAAGAATTATGAAGAATTTGGAAGTCGCAGGCTTAAAACCAGATTTCGGTGTCTATAGTAGGTTTTGTATCTACCTTCTAGAGTCACGTACTTCATCAGGGTGAGGCACACTTGGTTCCACGGCTAAGGGAGAGCCTCCCACTCCAAACATGACTAGTTACGCACCGAATCCTCATTCCCCACAAAAAACTTGTTCATACTTTCATTATCCTGAGTTTTAGTGTGCTTCGGGTGCTTCATCCCGGTACACTGGAAACGCATCATCTGCACTATCACTTCCTCATTCATAGTAAAGGAGATACCACCCAAAGTCACACGACGATCTTTCTAGGAGTTGACAAACTGTGCAAACAGATTAGGGTCATGCCCCACCAAGCTCTCCATTAGTGGAACAAGACCACCCTCAACACAAATGTGCCAAACCAATGGATCTTTGCAAAATTTGCCACAATTATCCGGCTCAGTCTGCACCCTCTCACCACCCATAATGTCACTTTGCACACAAAATAACTAGATATGGAAAATTCAAATAAAAAATTATTTACAAATTAAAATAAATGTAATTTCATTTGTATATTAAATACATAAAATAAAAAATTCTAATGTTGAAATGTAAAATTTATGAGTGTTTAACCTTTTAGTTATGCATGATATTTAAGAGTATATCATTCAAATTAATATAAAAATATAATTAATTAAATATTAAAATTAAATATGATAGTATTTTTAATATAGGTTAATATATGTATTTAATTAAATATATGTATATTAAATATTATAATTTTATATAAATATTAGATTTAGATATAGGTTAATATAACATATAAAATAGTTTATTTCTATCAATGTTGAAATTTATAAAAATTAAATATGATAGTATTTTTAATTATCGATTGCTAATTTTTAATTGATAATAATAAAAAAGAATAGACTCATATTTTACTATAAAATATTTTTCTTTACATAATTAGTTATTTTTCTATTAAAAAATATTTTTTATTATAAGGTAGAAAAAGGGATTTTAAGAGGTTCTCAAATATTTTTAAAAAGAATAACCACCATGAAACATCAAAATGCCCATACTACAACACAATAAAAATAGCACTTCAATAAATAAACATCGAAGAAAATAACATAAAGTAGAAGAAAGGAGAAATAGGAAAATAAACTAGAGCTAGGGAATCATATTGGAACAAAAACAAACTAGCTACATTAAATATCATTAAGAGCTATAATATCCTCCCACTTAAAATGCTTTTCCAAGGTAGGAATATTGACTAGTTCCACATTATCCCAAACTTAGTTTTTCTACCATGAGTTTTTGTATTGGGAGCAATATGAACTTGGATATATTGGATCCTAATCTTTCTTGTAGAGCTTAGATATTTTTAATAGAATTATTGATGGCGGCTTTACTAAAATTAACAACCTTGCAAATATTGGCTTTGATCTTTAAGAGGTCAATCTCCAATTTCTCAATTATTTATTTTTTAGATACTTCTTCCTTCAAATTGGCCACATCATCCTTAGCATTACTCTCCTCCATAGGTTTACAATATTCTTCTACTAAATTTAATAAATGAATGCTTCAATACCCTATGATGAATGCCAATCTCCTTGTAGATTTGGCTGCTTTTTTCAACAAGCCATTTGACCACCAAAGAAATATCTTCAAGGTAAGAAGAGGTGATGTAGGAGCAATCTTGCATCACCCCCAAAAAAAATGTTGTTTCTTTTCAATAAGGGCTAAATTTCGCAGGGCTACTATTTTAGTAAGTTTGCATTTATGCACAGTTGGACACAAAATCTCACACAGACCTCTAGAATGGTAAATTCAAGCCAATGGTGAAGAAATCACTTCAAACCATTTGTCATTTGAGAGACAAATTTTAATTTTTGAAAATCCTAGTAAAATCTTCAAGGTCAATTTTGAGGCACTTAGAGGCTTTATATGGGCTTGAAAATTGGTGGAGAACAAAAGTAGTCGGCCTTTAGGCCCTAATTTTTTGCAGAAGATTTCTTGAGGGCTTTTCAAAAATGTATTATAATAGAAAATCTGATGGCCAGATCAAAATTTATGATCCCACAAAGTTGTAATACCAAAATTAATAAAATTTCAAAATTATTTCTTGAGGAAGTTACACTTTCCAGAAGATTCTAGGGCGGTTACACTTTCCAAAATATTCTAGGGTAGTTACACCTTCCAAATAAAGGATGTAAATGGGGACTACGGAGAGGAGGGAGAGTAGCATAGATGGTGGCTCCGATTTGCAGATTTGCAGATTTATGTAATTAGAAAGCCCATGTGATGGAAAATATAATGTTGTAATTTCATTTTCATTTCAGTGATAATAGAAAATATTTTCTTTCCTTCTTCCATTTTGTTTGTTCCATTATTTGTTGTTTTTGTGAGTTTTAAATTGTAAGGGGAGTACCCTTCATCAAGAGGGATAGGATCTACAATATTCCTAGCCAAGGGAAAAATTTAAGAGACCTTCAACCTTAGTAATTTCCTCTTCAACATTTAAATTGTTGCATCTTCATAAGATTGGTTGTCATTGATGTCAAAAGTGTGTTGAAGATTGTATATGCTCCAAAGATGGTTGGTATGTTGAGATATCAGTTGGTACAAGTTAGCAGTGCAATGTATGGATCTTCCTAATGCCTAAGTATGATGTGGAGGTGGGTACACGTTCTAATGTGTTTACAGTATGTCTACATTGACATCTTTCCATTTTGGTGTACCACAATTAGTGAAAAGTTACCACAATTGTGTCTAAGGATTTCATAGTATATATCCTAATGCAAAGACATAGTGTTTTGTTCTACATGCTTTTGTAGAGAAAAAATTGTTGAACACCTAGAATATTGAGAGGTGGGGGGTAAATTGTTATTATCTTAGACCATTCAAACATTAAACATCCAATCACTAATGAATATTCAATTGCAGTAAGGAGAGAAATCATGAGACATTCACAACATCACATAACACATGAACACTAGGATTTTAATGTGGAAAATCCAAAATGGGAAAAACCACAGTGAGGATTAGCTCACAATTTATTATAACTGGTTAATAGTATATTTATAGAAATTCTCACTACAAGTGGACTCATTGTCCAAGTGGACTAATTGTCCACAGAGAAAAAGATAGAAGAGAGATGGTGGATCACAACCTATTTTGAATTGTTACAATTGCATCTAACATATGCATGAGTTACAGTTCCATTGAAGCATAATAAACATAATTTATCTAATTCTGATTCAACACTCTACCATGCTCTTCATTCACACAACTTTGATCTTCAACTCAACATTCAAAACTTAACTTCACACTGTTCTAATAAAATTTGCATCATATATATGTGGATCATTCTTAGCACTTACCATCTATCACAAAACATTGGAACCAATCTAACATAAATATCCGCATCAAGTATAACATCAATTATGTCAGCCTAATTAGATGTGACACCCAAAATATACCTTATCGACTTCAAAAAATTTCACCCACATAATGTGCCATAATTCAAAACTCAAAACACCTTAAGATAGGTTAGCATGGATCTATAATAGATCCCACATAAGATATAAATACATATTTAACCTTCTTATAGCATCAAACATGTTAGGTCGGCATGCCATAAGACCTAAAACCAAAATCCTTGATCTATGTATCCATATCTCGAAACATGGACACTAATACTCAATTCCATCTAGAATTCATTCTCTACTAACATCTAGCAACTTATCCTTAAAAGTGGAAGGCCAAAGACTCATCTGTGGAGATGTGTAAAATCTCCCACACAAAAATACTATATAGAAAATAATTGTCAATTGCTAGGATGAACTTTGTTACTCATATCTCTTAAAATACTTTTCCAAACAAGATGAAATAGTAGAATTAGATACATCTAACACCCACAAAAATAATATTATAAGCACAAAGTGATATCTTCATTTGTGAAGTGGTGTGAACCCAAAAGCTAGCACACAATAACACTGTACTGGCTGATTTGACACTTAGTCAAATTTCCATACAACTAATCTTTTTGGATCAAATAATCTTGCACAAATGTCTTCCTTAACACTACAAAAAATTGTTAGAATTGATCAAAGTGATTCACAACAATGTTGACATCAATGACAACACTGTAACACAATATTATGTACCTTCCATGCTCATGTTTCCAAAAAACATCATAATGAAAAATTTCCTCAAACTTCCAACAATCTCCCTTCATTTTCATTGATGGAAACATGCCAAAAATCTCCAGACTACCCTCCCCCTTTGACATTAAGGGCAAAGGGTGCCTATACTACTTGTTCTGACTATCACCAGAACTCTCCCTAAGAAATGTGAGCATATATACAAATTCAAAAGAATGGATTGACTCCCCCTAAGTCATATACCAAAGAAAAAATAAAAAATGTACTGGAAAACTTCTTTGTATTGTCTACATATGTATAAATAATCTAAACATAAATATTGGAAATGCATTAAAAAATCATAAGAAATGAGTCAATTGGAGGTGGTTGATGCTTGCAACTTCTTCAAATGATCTTCCCAGGCTTTCCTACCATATTACCATTCTCTCTTATCCTTTGCAAGCAACCTACTTTGCATTTCAAAATCAAGTAATAAGTCTTCTCCCTCTTTTAGAGTAGAAGGTACCTGATTCATATTTTTTGCTTTATCTGCACTCAAGGGAGCTTTTGAAACAAGTAGGAATTTAGGATTGACTAGATCCCTTAATTCTCAAAACTATAAAATAATATGCTCTTTTTGTGCTTGTAGCTAAAAGAATTTCTTATGCATATCTTCTAATATTGTACTCCTTGTCTCTCTAGTTAGATCAGCTATTGGATCATAAGAACTTGAGGAAAAGATTATTTAAGACTCAATAGATTCTATCTCCTTCCTTATACTTTATGTGGCTTTGGGCCACTTCATTCCATACTGATATAGAGCCTTCACCTCATCAACACAACCTTCAACATCCTTCAATAATTCAAAAAACTTTTTATGTGCAATGGCACATTTCTCAATCATTTCTATCACTCTTTTGTCATTGTTCCTATTCTCCACTTCCTTCTCTACTTCCTCCAATCCAAATACATAAATTTTGAAAGAATCAATTAACATTTTGAGATTATCCATATTGGAGAGAGATGTGTCTATACTTGCATTGATTATGGTTTCTTGTAGTGCTTTAACTTCTTCCATCAGTTCACTACTCTTTCGATGTGTATCTATGATTTATTTTCTTGCAGAAGCATGGAACATATCTCCCAATTGCAGCTTATGGATGGGAGTGATTTAATCCAACTCAACATTGCCTTGATGCATTGGAAATTGCAAAATTTGTGAAGATACAACTGGTTGAAATTGGGGCTGCATGCTTAGAATATTCTTCAAGGAATCTTCAGAGGACTTAAAGGATTCACCTAAAACCTTAGTTGTATCTCTAGCTTTTCCTTTTACATCCTTCTCTTCAGCATTACTAGAGTTTGATGGTTTTTATATTTATGCTAGTGCATCTTCGGATGCATCCTCATCTTCATCTTTGTCCACATCATCATTCTTATCATTATCATCCTTTTTTGTGTTTTTTTCCTTTGTAATATTTTTAGTGTTTTCTATGATTACCAAAGGAGTAACTGCTTCTTGTATTGGAGTAGTGAAGGTATTCTACTTTGAAATGTCTTCTTCAATCATTGCCTCTTCAACACTTCTCTATGTCATGTCGTCCACTTTTAGAGGAGTGTTATCTAATGCAAATTCTTTTCTTGTGTCATGCTCATGTTGAGCATCATCTATTTGCATTTATCCTTCAATATTTTTTCCAAATGGAGCTCTACACTCTCTTCTTCTTTGTCCACTGGTAACATCCCCTATTTTTGTGTAATATCTTCTGCCTTGTCATTGCTTTCCTTTTGGATTTTTGCAATGTCATCTTTATCTTTTCCCATAGGGGTAGAAACCCTTTGCTTTGTTCTCATCTCTTTGATAAATATATTGGCTAATGTGGCTCTATCATCCTTAGATAAAAGAGAATTCACTCTTTCCAAAGTCTCTTCCTTAAGCCTTTCATGCTTTTTTAATGACTTCTTCTCTTCTCTTTAACAAAATATTCCATAAATATTTAGGTACATGCTTCTTTATTGTTCTACATGTGCACCTCAAGGACGACTATGTATTTGACTATGGCCTCAATGATGGTAGCCTTGTCTACCTCATATGCATCCTTTTATAAATTTGTGGTCTCTCCCAACATGTCATTTTGAAAAATACTATTAAATAGTGCCTCTAACTTCATGGGGGAATGAGGCCTCACTGGTTCCTTTTGTTCTTTTTCTTTTCCTTTAACCAGAGTCTTCTTTGCTTTTGCATTCTTCTTCTTCTTCTTTGAAACCTTCTTGGATTCCTTCTTCTTTTCTCATATTTATCTTGAAAGCTTCTTTTTATTTCTCTATCTCTTCTCCACTCTCAATGTTAATTATATCAACTCTTCTTTTGGTACTAGCTTCACCTTGTGAAGAATCACTTCTTATTCTATGGATCAATGGGGTTACATCTTATTCTAGTTCTTCCTCTTCTTCTGCAACATTTATGCCAATACCCCCCTCTCTTATTGATTTTTTCTTCATTCTTGTCTTGGTTGGGGTAGTAGGTGGTGCAACAATGGTAGTCTTCTTCTTCTCAACTTTGGTGGAGTGTACAATTGGAGGGGATTTCTCCCTTACTAGAGGGTTGGCAGTTTTCTTTCTTTTCTCTCCAACATAAGGAAAGTCCCAGAGGACTTCTGAATATAAGGAGTGGTAGCAATCCTACCAAATATCCTTGAGCTCCCAGATGCTTCTACAACACCTGAATTTTCCTTGGATCTCTCTCTAGCATACTGTACTCTTTCTTTAGAAAGACTCATTTCCTTAGCATATACATCGACCATATTTTCCACATTCTTTTTGATATATGGTTTCCTTTGTTCCATGTGAAATTCCATGGAATTTTCCTCATAAGTGTCATATCTCAGTTTTGTGGTGTCTTTGGGGATTTTCAACAAGATATCAACATAACCAATAATATTTTCTTCTATCACCTCATAAAATAATTCAAGAACCCAAACAATTCTTGGTTCCACTACCTCCATAATGCATTGGTCTGTAGATACAAGGAATGTGACATTATTTTTGTATCTATCAACAATTATCCTTGGAATTCTCTCTCTCTCTCTCTCTCATCCATTATCTTCTGGAATATTGCAAAGATATTAGTAAGGGAATCATCTTGTCCTTTGGAATCTCCAAGGTTCCTCATATGATCTACAATTTGATGTGCAACCAGCCTTCCTCTTATCTAGGTTACACTTCCAATTATGTGAAGCTCCTTCAAGAAATAAAAGAGTGAGCACATGACCAAAGTGCCATACTTAAATACATATTTATTTATTTTAGTCTACTTTAAATTCTACATCAATTTTTTCCTAAGAAACTCACACAAGTCATAATTTTCACCATTTTCTACATCTCATACACCACATTGACTGTGGTGGCATATATAGAGTTGTCTCTGTTTGTGTAATAGATCTTGCATCTAGTCATCATGACTGCATATCTCACAATTGTATTATTTATGGGATTTATTGCAACGGTTATATTTTCATCTATTGTGCCTATTTTCTCCATAACCACTTCATTTTTAATGAACTTTAAAATAGGGATGGGTTCGGTGGAGCATAGACCGATGACTTCTCTTATTACTTCCCTAGTGATCATATTTGGTGTAGGAGCACCAAGTCATTGGGTAAGCTGGGTTAAGTGATAAGGTCTTAGGTTTTTTGGGTCATTTAAATGTAATAATACCATCATAAGGCCATTCATAGGGTTTTGTGGTTATTTGAGTCATTTTGGGAAACAAAGGTAAAAGTTGCAAATCATGTCAAAAAGTTGTCAATTTTGACAAAAGTTGTCAAGGAGGGAAAAATGGAATTTTTATTTTTTGGAGTCATGTTCTTAGGTTGAATAAGGTTTAATAAGATCACTTTTAAGGTTTTAGGTGGCTAGAAGAGTCAATTTGCAAAATATTGCAAAAAGTGCAAAAATGATGTAAAAGTTGTTAAGCAAATGTTGCAAGATTGCAAGTTTGAGGGAAATCAACGGTCACCTTATTCAAAAGTTAGTTGTAACCGATGGTGGAAGTTGGAAAAAAATTGAAAATTCTTGTAAAATTCATGGTAGAGGTTGGAGAAGTTGATCATGGAGAAAAAGCAATAAAATTCATTGTTTTTCTTACATAAATATTGTGCTTTTCAGAAATTCTGATGTCTCTTTGAACTATGTAGTTCCATATAGAGTGATCTTTCTCTCTTATGGATTGAATTTGGTGGGCATCAGGCTTAAATCCATTTATGATTTGGTTTGGATTGTTTTCATTAGATTTTGTGCATTCTAGAGGCAAATTACTGAGAATCGGCTTGTATACCCTATTTAAATGTTTTGTGAGTGTTAAAATGATATTTTAAGCCTTTCCATCCACTTTTTTCCTTTTTAACTCAATGGAAAGGCGTAAATAGGGTTAGAGAACATGTGTGCAAGGTTTCATGAGAAGGGGAGGTCTGAATGGGGGTTTTTGTTGATGCCCTAATTGGCATTTTTGTGTGTTTTGGAGTGAAGAAGAGAGGTTAGAGAGGGGAAAAGTGAGAAATCCTTGAGGGAAGAAACTTTTTATGTTCTTTTAAGTTTGTGTAGGATTTTTTGAAGGTTTTGAGTGCATTGGGCTTGTCTGGTGGGGTCTATAAGTGATTTTTTCAATAAACCCTTGCCTAAATTGTGAAAAAGAGGGTTTCATGGAATAGGGTCTTGGGAAGCAAGTTTATGAAGATAAGCTGGGTAATTAGAGGTTTTGTTATCTGGTGAGTGCTGCCCCATTGAGATGTGAGGTTTGTGAGTTGTTTCAAAGGTGGTTGCTTTGCTAATTTGGATTAATCGACCTTGTGGACAGTCTAGTTTGCTTGATTTGAGAGGGTTGGGGGTAAACCCACAAAAGTAGTTTACAATTCGAGTGAGGTAGGAAAAGTTGCAAAAAATGACCCCATGCAAAAAAAATTGGTTTTTTGGGTTCAAACGAACTCTTTGGTTTGAGCGAACCAAAAGAGGGTTCGATAGAACCCTAGTTCGAGTGAACCCATTAAATGCAAGGTCCCACCATTCTCGCCAAAAACCACAAAGAAAACATTTTTGAAAGGGGGTTCACTAGAACCATGGCTTGAGTGAATCTTGGTTTGAGCGAACCCCTATGTGTTCTCTCGAACCTCCCTTGGTTCACCCAAACCCCCCTTTTCCCACCTTCTCACCCTCTGGCACCAAAAAAGTCTAGAATTTTGTGCTTTGAAGCTCAGGTTGAGGATGAAAATGGAGGAGACTTCACAGACCCAACTAGATGATGGTATTCCTTAGAATGAGCTATCCAACAAATATAATTTCAATATGTTTTGGTTTTATTATGTAAATTTTTTTTAGTTTTTTTAAACATAGGTTTTTCATTGAAAATCAAGTTCTCTATTCTGCACGTGGAAAATTAACAAATTATAAAAAAAAAAAAATTAAAAATATGAGTGCACCAGATATTGAAGTCCTTGATCCAAAAATAAAATAAAATTGAATTTCGATGCATAGAAAAAAAAGTTACGCGTTATACGGTTCGCCTATATTTGAATTGTAATTAGTTTGACTTCAAAACTTGATGAAGGAAAAAATATTCAATAAAACACTATGAAACTAATTGGAAACACTATATATCATAGTTACAAATCGAAATTTGAAAAAAATAGAATTTTATCCTTCATGGAAAAAAATTTATGCGTTATACGGTGAGCGTCACTCCTTACAAATGTTATTTACTGAAAAAAACTAGTTTTCAAAGGAGATGGAAAAGGAAGTGTAATATGATTCCAAAAATTTTGAAAAAAGTATATTTAGAATCTACAACCAAAATGTCACCAATCACTAGTTTGCATCATCTTCAAATTCCTCATGTTTTAGCCGCTATAGGTGCCCGAAAGTGAAGATTTAGTTAGAAAAATATATTTCAGTGTCTAGTTTGGCAAAAAATTGTAAACTAGTATTGTGGGATCACCCTTGGTCTAAAAAAGTCTTAAGAAATTTTGATGTATGTTAAATAATTCTTAAATGGGTGCTTAAAAAGTTTGAGGGTTGTGGAGGTTGTTAAGAGATTCTGAATGTTAAGGTTGGAAGAATAGGTCTGCAAACCTACAAGGAAGACTAGATGATTTGGTGAAGGATTGGCAACACAAGGTTGTAAGGTTTGGAAAAGTGATTGATTTGGTTCCATTTGTGATTGGGAGCAATTTTCCTCCTTGTTTGACATCAATTGGTATCAGAGCCTAGGAATTAGGTCTCTTGAGGGGGAAGGTTGAAAGTTTGCATGCAAGGAAAAGGTGGAATTGGAGGAGTCAAGATGCCTCCCAAAGGAAGCACTATTGTTAGAAAGATTGATCAATAGGCTAGAGAATTGGAAGCCTTGAAGAAGGAGATTGCTGCATTGAACTCTAATGTTGGGGTCACCATGGATGAAAGTGATTCTGAAGAGGAAGAAACTTCTAGCGAAGAGGAAGAGTTGGATCTAGAGGATGCTAAATCTTTTGAAGGCTATGAAAGGTGATTGACATAGCAAAATGAATTTTCCTATGTATGGAGGTAAACTAGATGGTGAGGAGCTCTTGGATTAGATAGGAGCCATGGAGAATTACTTTGAAAGTGAAGAAGTAGATGAAGATCACAAGGTGAAGAAGGCTAAGACCAAGTTGAAGGGACATGCTTTGCTATGGTGGAACTTTGTGCAAGATAAAAGGCAGAAAAAGGGGAAGACCAAGATTACTTCTTGGGAAAGAATGAAGACAAAACTCAAAGGTAAGTTCCTTCCTAGTGATTACAATGTTCAATTGCGAAAAAAACTTCAAAATCTTAAGCAAAATGACTTAGATGTGCAAGCATACACCAAGGAGTTCTATAGGTTAAGTATAAGGAAAAAGCATGAGGAAGATGAGGAGGAAAGAGTGGCAAGATATCTTAATGGACTGAGGTATAATATTCAGGATGAAGTAAGTTTAATGGCACCAAAAATAGTAGAAGAATGTTTTCAAATGGCTATAAGGGTAGAGGAAAAAGTGAATAGGAGACAAGAAAAGACAACAAGAGGTAGAGGCGGTACTTCTAGAGGCAGGGGGAATTTTTCTACTCCAAAATAGTTTGATCAAGACCAAGACCAAGAAGATGCTGGTAAAGGTAAAGAACAAGTGACTGAATCTAGAGGTGGATGGAGAGGTGGGAGAACAAGCTTTAGGGGTAGATATATAGATCAAGGAAGAGGTTCTAATATGTTTTCAGGAAGGTGTTACAATTTTGGTGAGTTTCATCATCCATCCTTTAAGTGTCCTAAAAAATTTGGTGCTACTTCAAGTGGGGGTGAAAGCACTAGTATAATTTGACAAATAAATGACTACGTGACTAACACTAGTAGAATATTGCAAATAATTGACTAATTTGGTCATTTATAAGTGACTAATTTGGTCATCGAGTAAAATCACAACTAAATGACTAAATAAATGACTAATATTAGATAAATAAAAATGACTAAATAAATGACTATTACTCCTCTATTCTTTTTTCTTTTGAATTTGATCATAATCCATAGAGCTTAAGCCCCCCTCATGGGACCCCTACCTAATGAATCATTAATGTTTTTAACTATGATTTGAAGGTTTTCCATGAGGGCATGATGCATAGCAATCAAGAGACACTACTACATAAAAGGAGGTTTTAAGACATTAATTTAAGACAAAATATTAGTTTTTTCTTAAATATATATTTTATATTTAAATTATATTTTTTATTAATTAACAACATCAAGTTTCCACAGTCCATGATAATTAAGTGTTCAAGTTTCTAGATTTAAAATGTGAGTTTTTTAAATCAACATTTCAGATCACACTCCATGATCCATCATCAAGATGATTTTCATGCAACAAGAGAGACAAAAAATAGAGTGAGATAGAAGACTTGGAAGGATAAATAGGCGAGGAGAAGAGAGGGCTAAAATACAATAGGTTAAGATTTGACCAATGAAGAAAAAAGATAATAAAATGAATTAAAGCAACTTACCTCTTGATAATAAAATAAAATAAGAACCAGGAAACTAAAGAGAGGAGATAAAGAAAAACAAAAAGAGAATAATGTAATCAAAGAACCAAAGCAAAAGAATAATTAAAACATCAAAGAAATAATACAAAATATATAAATATGTATACAATTTATTATTTCTTATATATATATATAATATATATATAATATATATATATATATAATATATATATAATATATATATATATATAATATATATATATATAATATATATATATATTAAAAATTAAAAATAAAAATTCAAATGTCTTAAATTAATTTTCTAATTGTCTTAAATTAAGACAATAAAAAATATACTTTTTCTAAAATAATTTTTTTATTAATAATTGTAAAATATTTTTGGAGTCAATTGTGTGTTAATTTTTTGCATCAACGTTTTGGATCACACTTCGTGATCCATCATTAGGATGAAAATTAGAGCACAAGGATAGAATGAAAAGACGTAGACCAAGACAAGCATAAAAAAGTATGAGAGGGGGAGGAGTGAGAAGGAGTTGCACGCGAAACAAGGCACAAGAGGGCAATAACATGACAAGAGAGAAATTCATAAAAAGCACACAAGAGACAACAAGCAATAAACTTGATAAAATTTAATCAATTTAAAAGAAAAAGAAGGAAATAAAATAAGGACAAGTAGAAAAGATTTCTCAAATAATTTCAAATAAAAGAAATTAAACATTAAAGAATCAAAGCAAAAAAATCAAGAAGACTAGTAAAAATAAAATAAGAAAAAACCAAAAATTGAAAAAAAGATCAATTTTATTAATCCAAAAAAAAACCTAAATGGTTAATGAAGAGAAACTAAAAAATTCAAAGTAATAAATAAGAAAATAGAACAAATGAAATACACACAAAAAATGCATATGAAATATTATATATATTTGATAATAAACTTCTATTAAATGTACAAGCCTAAAATAAAATGTATTATAAAAAATACATCAAAGAATCAAAGCAAAAAATATAACATAATAATAACATTTAATAGAGACAAGAAGACTATTAAAAAGAAAATAAGAAAAAATAAAAAAATTCCCTCCATTCATTTTCCCTCCTCATTCAACATGAGTTTTCCTTTTCCCTCCACAATGGCATCAATCAATAGCAGGCCGTGTGGGATTTTATGCAGCAAAAAAGCCACCAGTGGTGGTGTGCTTGAAGTTGAGTCTTCTATTGGAGAAGCCCACGATCTGGAGGAGCCCGAGACACACACACTACCCATTACACTCTTCCCATTGCGTCCATAGGTAGGGACTAAAAAAACTAAAGAAATTTTTATTTAGGAGTGTTATTGGCTTATTAATTGATTCTGATATGTTGCCCCATGCATTTAAGCTTGTCCACAATGTTTTGTAAAGATCAACTTTAGATACTTAAGTGTTTTGTGTTGTTGTTGCATAGTAGTTTGGAAATGTTTAATATTCACTCTTACATTTGGTAAACCAAAATCTTTTATTGATCGAGGGGTACAAATACAGTTCTCACCATTGATGTTATGTTATGAGAAATAGTCATGTAAAGTATTTACTCTTTCATTGACACACATACACTACTTTGAAGAAGAACTTTCATTTAAAGGTTTAATCAAAATAAGTTGTATTTAAGAATAGACTTCACCCCAAATATCATTTTTGGAAATAGTTCGCTTGCCTTGTCCATGCTTTCACATTTTCATGTATGTCTAGCACAGCACTTGTAACTACAACATATGACAAAAAGTCCCTATTGTTATGCTTTAATGGATGTCCCTTCATTATTACTAGATATTTGATGTAGTGCACATTATTATAGTACAAGCCTATTTTTCATATTGTTTCATTTAGCACTACCAATATTCTCCACAAGAACATTGACCCTGTTTAAAATGATGGAAATGGTTCACATCTCTTAGAACAATTTCTCTTACAAGTGTTTTCATTTACTTAATTATCCTAGATTTATGTAAAAGAGATTGTTTCATAATTGTTATCCCATTCAACCATTATACTTCCCTTTTGCTATAGTGGACCACTAGACTCACTCTTCTCTTATACTTTGTCAGCCTATTATGAGGTTTCTTAGGCCTCTCAAATACCTTTTATCCCTTCTCAGACCTACTGAAAACATTTCTTTGTCACTATTCAAGGTTTCTTTAGCTCTTATCTATGCTCATATTTCTCCCAAGTCTTTAGCATTGTACCCACTTGCTTAGGATTGTGTCCTCCTTAGTTACACCTAACTTATTTAACAAAGGATGAGAGAATATAAACTTATCTACATTAGTACATATCATCCACTAGCACTTTTCCCTAGCTGAGAAGTATGTAATAATGTCTGAGCACATAAAGGATCATCAGAAGCTTGATAGTCTTCCATTTTTAAAAAAACCTCTCATAATTTTTTCCTTGAAGTTGAAAAGCTTCTTAATATAATCCTTGAAGGAAAATTTGGGTGCTTGAGTGGGAAATAGCATATGATATTAGTAGTATTATTTGAAAGGAATTAACTATTAGCAGTATCTTCTGAAAGGAATTAACTACAACTAATCATATCCAGCTAAGACTCCAGATCTAGCAATAGCTTGTAGAATATTTGAACTAGCCCCCTTTTCACTCTTCACGTATGGAGGTCAACATGATGACCATGAAGATCATGGTCCATGATGAATCTAGTTGGCAGAAGAACTAAGAAATATTCTAGAAATCCCTGCTGTTATTCTTTGATGGATTTCCCTTCGTTATTACTGGATATCTGATGTAGTGCACATTATTATAGCGCAGGCCTATTTTTCAGATTGTTTCATTTAGCATCATCAATATTCTCCACAAGAACATTGTTCCTATTTAAAATGATGGAAATGGTTCACATCTCTCAAAACAATTTCTCTTGCAACAATCTTGGAGATGAATTTAGATGCAATATGAGAATTAGAACATACTCAAAGGTTCTTAACAACTCTAATAGTTGTACCAGGGGAAATGTTTAACAAACCAAATGCAATTGCTAACTTTTCACTATGGTGAGAGATAAATGATTCTTTTTTCTTCTATTTTCAATCTAGAGGCATTCTCTAGATGACATCTTAGAATCCCTTGTGGACTCTCTTCAACTTGAGTAATCTAATTGATGCTTCTAATGCTATTGTAGGATCATTAATAATAGGATGCACTCTTTTAGTTAGCTACTCTGGCACATTCTTCCATGTTTTGGGTGAACACATTTCTACCTTCTTATAGTTTTTCTTTTTAAATAGCTAATTGGAGATTTCATTGAGTGTTCTTTTTAGAAATTCTAAGATACCTATACTTTTATACTTCCATTGACATTGATGTATTCACTTCATGCTTAATCATTATGATATATTGTCTTTCATTGGAATTCTTCATAATGTACTTTCTTTTGGATGGAGCAAGCATTTCTTACCTCAACTCTTTGTGTAAAAGATGACGAGGGAAGATGCTATAAAAGGGTTCTAAAAAAATCCTTTTGGTTGGCCAGTTGGAGATATTCTAAATGTGAATTTTTCCTGTGCTTGTTCTAATAGAGTGGTACAACTATTTTCTTTGTCATTACAGTTCATTATATATAGTTACATTGTCTTGAGAGTGATGAGTAGTACATTATCAATTTTAAACCAAATTATGTGATAAAATCATAAAAAACTATCTAGTTGATTAAATTTAATTGCTTCATAACTAAATCATCTGAATTTAAATCTCTTATATGGTGAATAGGTTTACTCCATTTCAGATGGGCTCCAACTCCGCTCTACAAAATTGGGAGGTTTACCACTGTCTTCTCTAGCTTTGGCTAAAAGCACAGATGCATATCCCGTATGTTCTACATAGACCTCTTGGATAAGTATATCTAGATTATCAACTCTTGTTAGAATATTCTTATCGATGATTTTTTATATCTTTAAAATATTGAATTATGTTTAACATCCATCTAGTAATTTATATTTTCATATAGGTTGTCCTTGCAGGATATTTTGACAATTGTGTTTATGCTTACTCAGTGGACTATGGCCATGCACTTGGAAAGGTAAGCTTGTGCAACAAGTTTTATTTTGTTTCTATACATTAGGATTGTATACAGTATACACATTACTTCAGTCAACTATTAATTATTTTGATTTTATTCATTATAATTTATATACATTGTTTCTATTGGCTTGCAAGGTACATTGATGGAATTTTTAAATGTGACAATGCTAGAATGATTATTTTTTGGTTTCTTTTAAATTAAAAGATTTACCCAAATACTCTATTGGTAAAATATGTCATTTATTGATGCATATAGAAAGTTTCTTATATATAACTATAGAAGATAACAATTTAATCAAAGCACAAAAGATAAGCAAATTTTGAATTTTCTTATCTATAATCACAAAGATATTGAAAAATTTAATATTGAATAGGATAAGGCAAATTGAAAGCAAAGAAACCTAGCAAGATCTATATTGACACAATAAAGTAAGATGTGTGAAGGATAGGCTTTATTGCCAAATTAATCAAACTAGGGTTTGAATCAGGGTTTCAAGGTTTTAGATGTAGGGTTCCAACCAAAGAAGGTCATTCTAGTAATTATATTTGCAATAATGAAAATAAATGCAACATATGTCAACAAAATCAAAACCCTAGTTTGATCTAAAATGCAAACTAGCTGATTATTTTCTTCATATTCTTTCACTAATAAAAAGATGGAGTTAGATGATGTAGCATTTGATTTCCTAAATCTTGAATGGTTATACGATGAATGCAATTTTTTTGAATTCATAAAAAACCCATATGTAGTCTTAAAGGAACACAATTAATTATCAAGCCTCATCAATGTAAAACTAAAATAAAGGAGATGCTTAAGTTCTTGAAGGAGATAGAATAACAATATCTTGAAGTCTTTCTTGGGTCAACATTTCTTGCATGATCATCAACAAAAATGGGTGAGTAATCTCCAAGTTTGTGCCTTTGAAGTAGTCATTGATGCTGTCTCTAGAATACCCACTCTTGGATCTATTTTTGTCATTTACGGTGATTGGAGATTTCTATCATGGAAAATATGTGGAGAATACATTTTTTGTTAACATTTTAGATGGAAATGTGAAGGATGTCAAGTATATGATAATAGATGGTCACATTTTATTTAAGGATAAAATCCTATTGGTGTCTAAGTTTAAGATGAAACAAGAGAATTTGAAAGCATTGCATATAATAGTCATGTTAGGGCAGCCCAGGTCCTTCCAAAATTGTAGGAAAATAGAGAGATTCTCCTAGGAAAATTTTAAGGAGAATGATCTCAAACACAACAATGAGTACAACACTTACTAATAGAATGAAGGAGATCATGGCTTTCTTGCAAGTTTGTTTCAGCCATTTCTTACCCCTAAGCAAGATTGGGAGAGTGTGTTCATGGACTTCATCATGAGAATGCCCAAGGTACATGGTAAAGCTTACGGTCATGTTGTGGATAAGCAAAAAGAGTATAGTAGATCTCTCGGCTCTTTTTGGTAGAAATTGTTTTGCTTGACTACTAACAAATTCACTTCCAACTCTAGTTGTTGTACACCAACAAGTGGATAGGTATTGTCTATGAATTTGTGGATGGAAAGAGGCTTGAGAAAATATGCCAAATGCTAGCAAGTAGCATGGACCAAATTGATGTACCTTGGAGATTGCGACTACATTGGCACTTGTCATGTGTTCATTGGTGTGTTTCCACTTATGGCATTGTATCTTTATGATGCACTAACCTTTATTGATTTAGTGTTCATGGTTAGTAGAGTGCTAGTCACACAAGTATCAAATACCATAGGTGTTACAAGGGTGAAGTCAAGAGATAGGGCTATCACAAAGTATTTAGTCCATTGGGAAATTATATCAGCATATCCCTTCCTAAGTCAGAGATTGAGAACACATTTTACCTAAACAATATTTAGTCTCTCTACTGTTACACCTTATTTAAGTTCACTTATACCTTACTCAGGGAAAGAAATAGTGTTTCTGGTGTAGAATTTTGATGGTTGCCATGACCTCTTGCTTGGGAAGGCTGTAGCTCCCCCATTCATTTAGACAACTAGATGTACATGTTTGTTTCCAATATCAAATAAAACCTATAGCCAGGGTCTGCTAGTGTAGGGAGAAGCAATGCATGAACTTTTCTTTTTGATTTGGACTGAATGTGATTAGGAGAGGCCCTGATAGGGTTGTTCAGAGCCCAAGAAAGAGATATGTTGAGGAAGAAAATAGAGAAATTATAGTGAAAATGTGCATTAGAATGTCTCATTTTATTTATAGAAGAAAGTACAGTGCACAACAATCAAGCAAAAGCTAAAATCCATCTATGAAATAAATTGCTTACTGTCAAAACTGACCTTCAAATTAAAGAAGAATTTAAGAAGCAATATTTTCATATAACTTCTTCAAATGCATTTAAATTACTATACAAGGAACATAAAATATTAGAGATGCACTTTCCAAGCAATGTTGTTTTCCTATTAGTTTATGTAAAACATAATTATTGTGGGGATTCTACTTAAGATTTAATTAATCAAGGAAATCATAAATGTTTTGGAGTTTTGTTCTACCAATGCAATTTTTTTCTATACTAGCCATTATGGAGAAGCAGGTTATACAAATTTTCTTTATGCAAAATACATTGTGATTATTATTTGTTTAAAAGTTAAGTCAATTTTTCTTGCTGTTTATTTTCTAAAATAATCCATATTTAGATGGTGTTGTAGTCAGATAAACATATTTTTTTCATAGAGCTCACAAATTTTAATAGTATTCTTTTCCTAAATTTCTAGGTCAGAGTGCATGATGATGTAGTTTCATGCCTGCAAATAATTGAATTTTCTAGTCAGCAAATGGTCACAGAATCTTGGGACGCAATGATTAAAATATGGAACATTGATGAAGGAAAAGGTAGTTGGGCACCAAATTTTGATTCATCTAAGAAGACACAAAGTTCCAGTAAGTATATGAAGAATATTCATATGATATATTATTTGTATTCATATGGCAGTCTAGCCATTTTAATATTTTGAAAAAGGTGAATTTATGTTATATAAAACAATTGATGGTTACAAATGGACCACCAAATTTACTAAGGCATGGGAAAGTTGACAAAGAAAAAAATAAGATAGTGTAGGTTTAATCATATGAGTATTCAACTTGTTATTTCACCAAATACAAAAGAAAAAAACACACAGATACGAGTTGTTTTGCACAACATACAACAACCAAAGATTGACTGTCTCTACTATGAACTTAGATACACGAAGGATCATTGATGAATATATAAATAAGTAGAGATCACAACTTGTAATGGAACTAGCAAGGTGAGAAAGGTCCACTTCCCTCTTCTAGATTGTTGATGTGCCATACAGTGGAAGAAGAGGCCTAAGGTTTAAAGAGGCCTGAGGTTTACATCAAGGTTTTTTCATTGTTCCATGAGCATTCAACTTCTTTGGGGTCCCTATCTATGTGGATATCCTTTTTGCAGCAAGGGGAAATTTCAACACCGTCCTAAATAATTTTAGAAATCTTCCTTTCTACAGACTTGGAAGGAGGCCTACCATTGATGGTCTCAAGGGATTTCTCATGTTGTTTCATAACCTTTGATTAATTTTACCATCAAAGTGTTCATTGGTTAAAGTTTTCAAATTGTTTTAGAGCACAATGAAAGAGTCTTAACAAAACACTCTCAAAAGAAGGATTATACTTCCTCTTCTCCTCCACCATTTGTACAACACCTTCGGTTCTTTGGAGATGCACCCAATGGAGTTAAGAATGAGTTATTGGTGGAGTTTGGAGGTGGAGCAGTAACATACTATGGAGTATAAGCATTTGGCTCATCTTCTAGGAAGTGGGGGAGGGTGAACAATAGCAAGAGAGTATTTGATTATGAGGGTACATTGGA